>JADRCD010234023.1:12144-43111 GCA_019843815.1 Montemys delectorum
GTGTGTGTGTGTGTGTGTGTGTGTGTGTGTGTGTGTGTGTGTATAAGCCAAAGGACAACCTCAATCTTGGTCTCACTGAGCAGCCAGAGTGGCTGGCCAGTGATCCGCAGTGATCCCCTGTCTTTGCCTTCCCAGCACTGAGATTTAAGTTTGTGCTAATGTTCCCAGCTAGTCAAATATGATCAGCACATGTACATAAATCACCAAGAACACTGTTGGGCACACATGTACTCTGCCTTCTAAACATGACAGTGAACTTTCAATTCCTAACCACATGGCATGTGGTCACCTGTACAATTCCTTACCCCAATAGCTGCTGGCACCTTGGGTCTCCTCAACCCGGTACACAGGGGCTTGCTTTACGTTAGCTCTCCAGCTCCAAACAGTTCTCTTCAAAGTGACTTACTGTACTGTGTCTCTATTTATTTAAAATGCTTACTGGAAATCACTTCTATCTTCTTAATCATTTGTTTGTTTGTTTGTTTGTTTGTTTGTTTGAAGATCTATTTAGTGTGTGTTCTCACATCTCTGAGAGTTTATGTGTACCACATGTGTACAGCCAGCTGAGGAGGCCGGAGCCTATCAGATCTCTCTGAAATGAAGTTGCAGGCAGTTGTGAGCTGCCTCATGTGGGTGTTGGGAACCAAACCTGGTCCTCTGCAACAGCAGTAAGTTTTGCAAGCCAGCTCTCCAGCCCAGCTGGCTTTTAATCAATAAACTTCGATACCATCATAGTAACTACATCCACCCCTGTATGTAATGTATCTGATGTCCCCATACTGCCTACCTTGGAGTAAGGGTTTAATGCAAATTTAGTGGTGATATGGAGGAGAGAGACAGAAGGAAAGAATCAGTAAGGGGAGCGGAGGGGAGAGAGAGATTACAAAAAGAAATGAGAAAGTAAATAAAGAGGAAGAGGAGAAAGGAGGTGTCGAGGAAGGACAACCTGGCTGTTAACTTGACATATAGATTGTACTTAAAGCCAAAGCCCACAAGAGCCAACATGGAACAATCCAGTGAATGACAGTCACACCTGTGGAAATGCAGCCACATGATTCTTACACAGCTAGGATTCACAGGGATATTCAGCATCCTTTCCCATGCAGGATCACAGACAAAAGGAAATGCAGTCAAACCCCTGGCTGTCTCCAGAAAATAATGCTGGCCATCTAAACACCTGGGAGCAAGCTTGGACTATGATCCATTTCCTTTCAACCATTTAAAAAAATTGAAAACTTGAGGGCTAAGTTTAAATACAATACCTGCAAAGAGGAAGCAGGCCTGTGTGGCAAAGCATGTCTACCCTCGCTCCTCCAAGGGGGAAAAAAAGTTAAAGGAAAACTTCATCAAATTTAAAAAATGAGTTTAGGGATCCTATTGCTGAAATTAGCTTGGCCCCTTGCAATCAAATGTCGTGGAGGACAAATTCTGATGGGGACAGTAGGAAGCCGCGCTAATTTCCAGAACCGTGTGGTGTAGCACATTTGCACATGGAGCACTGGAGGCGACTGCCTGGCTCCACTAATCAGACGCAGTATTTGCATATTGAATTCTAATTGTCTCAAGTCTGAACAACTCTTTGCTGGAGAGAAGGTGGGAGGAAACCAGGTCCTTAAATAAGGACAGTGTACCTGCTCAGTGGGACCTGGAGAAGACTAGCCCTACCTGCTCCTCCCTCTCTTGTGACACAGAGCTGACAACTCGTCATGGAATAATGGCCCCAGAAGCAATCCATTTGCCTGGATCCTGCTGTTGCCTGGCCAGTGAGATTGTTACTATCTCTTGCTTTATTTTTGATAAATTGCAGGTTTTGACATAGGTATATAGTGGGTCTCAGTGATATCCACAAGAATAGAAACAAGAAACCATTTATTTGCCTGTCCAGCTGCAATGTGCTCTCATCTGCCTTTCCTGCGTCAGAGCAGCAAACATAGAGTCTATCTTAGGTGTTGTGATATCCGGGCTCGATTTAATTGTTAAAAAATTGACAAACAGGGTAGACAGGATGGCTCCGCTGGTGGCAAGCTTACTCGCAAGCATGGAGACCCAAGTTAAATCCCCAATCCGATACTTGGAAAAAAGAAATTGGCATGGTGGCAATTGCTTGTAATCTTAATGCTGGGGAGGTGGAGACGGTGGATCCCTGGTGTCCAGCCTGCCAGCCAAATTGTGAGTTCCAACACCTTATCCTTCCCCCCAACCAAAAAAGAAAAAGAAAAAAAATCAAGGTGTATAACATTGGAAAAAAACTGCGATTTCTGAGGCTATGCTCATACATACACACACACACACACACACACACACACACACACACACACACACATTCATACACACTCATACACATACATGTGCACATGCACACACACAGGGAGGGAGAATACTGACCAACAGTTATTGAGTCAGTGTTGTGTATTACTGCCTGCACTGAGCACAGCTCAGACACTCTACCCTTTATGCCACACAATATTCCATAAAGTAGGTACTATTCTGTCCACTCAGCAGACCTGGAAAACTGAGACTGCGGAAGTCAGTCAGTTTAGTGCAAACAGACTCTTAGTGGTCACAGTGACCCGAGTTCTGCTTCCTCCTGTGTGAAACCTTCTTAGTTTAATCAGGCCAGAACAAAGGAGCAGTGTGTCTGCGCCTGTGTTACTTCCTCCTAGAAGATCTTTCTCGTTTCTTCATCATGATAGGACCAACCCTGGGATAAGCCCCTGGTTTGCTTGCTTGTCTCTTGAGCTCTTGAAGTCTTTGAGAGTAAATCATGGACCTTAAATGCTTTCGTAGCCCCAGGACTTACAGACATTGAATGAATGAATGAATGAATGAATGAATGAATGAATGAATAGCATCCTCCTCACACTTTCTACAAGGTGTTGAAATAGGCTTGGATAAACTGAACAAAGCTTTGGGAAAGCTGACAAACAGAAGAGCCAGAGTAGCCTGTGAGGATGCAGCCTTAATGTTTCCATTCTGTAACATGTATAATTCAAACTCAGACTCGGAAAGACTGATGCTCAATCAAGGCATTCAAACCATGCTAGGCATGGGTGTGGGGGAAGGTGTTGGGAGGCTCAGAGAGCCCACAGCAGACTGAGGATTGTTTGCATCCAGGGCTGCAAGCTCTCAGCTCTCCAGTCCACTTTCTTATTTGTCTGTTACTTGCGATTTTAGTTTCAGAGTTTAGAAGCACTTGAGCTGCATGGTCTGCCTTTCTCAAGGCTCTTTCGACTCAGGCTGGCTGATGAGGTTTTTATTTGGCACTGTGGCAAGGGGAGGGGGTGGACATGAGAAGAGAAGAGAAAGTAGAATGCCTTGGAAGAGAAACTAGAAATAGAAAAAAATAAAGCCAAATGGAAACGTGTGCAAGTTTCTGGGATTTCTGAAATCATTGATGCTAGACTCATGGTCTACATCCTGAGTCAGGCTCTCAGCAGGGGGCCTCTGTACATACTTGGTCATAAAAAGTCTATGGCAGGTAGTTCTAATTGTCATCTTGACATAATCTAGAATTACCTAGGAAGACTCTCAATGAGTAATTGCCTAGATCAGGTAGCACTGTAGTCATGTCTGCCGGGGGATTACCTTAATTAAATTAAATAATTAAATGATGTGGAAAGACCCACCCATTGTGGGAACAGCATTTTCTTTGTTTAGGCTCTGGGCTGTGTAATACAAACAAACAAACAAACTGAAGAGGAAAGTGAACAGAGAGAGGCATGTATACATTTATTCTCCCTGCTCTTGACTGCGGAAGCAACTACCTGCTTCCAATCCTGCCTTGACATTTCCACAATGATAGATTGTAACCTGGAATTGTAGACAAATAAACATATCCTCTCTTAATGTTGTTCTTGTCACAGCAACAGGAATGAAGCTTGAACATTTCCTGGTAAGAACCAGAGCAGAAATGGGCTGGAGATAAGGAACTGGTTAAAGCAGGCTCTTTGAAGAGGAGACATGGAGTTGGGGAAGTAGGGTAAGTACTACAGTCTCTGGGACACTATAGGCCAGAGATGGGCATGGGCCATGGATGAGGGCGACCAGCTACATGGTGATTGCATGTGGAGGTGGGCGAGTTATCAGAAGAGGATAGAGAACCAGATTCCAAGCATGAGAGACAGAAGGCCCATGGGGAACGAAAGTAGGATTGGAAACAGGAAGCACCATTTGCTCTTTTATCAGCTGTTTCCTTGTTCTCAACAAAGCTCTAATGTGCTTGGGAACTGTACTTCCCCTGCCAGGTAGAACTGACAACTTAATTTGTCTGACTCGAGAAAAGGGCATTTGAATAAGGTTGTACAATCTGAGCATCCTGTCTTCTCATTCATAGAAATTAGTTAAACATAAAAGTGATCAAATAGCTAACCAAATTCCTCTCAAAGTAATACCTTAAGCGTGCTGGGATGCAAGAAGCCCCTCTCTACTGGGGAGTACTGAAGGCAGACACCACATGTTACCACACAGACACTACTTCAGAATAGAGCCAGTAAGTCTCCAGGTTCACCAAGAGGGGACTCCTGTGACACTACCTTACCAACAACTCAAGGTCAATTCCAAGTTCTCCACCTCTCTTTCTGTACTTGTTTTTGTGATAAATTTTAATCATCAATTAGACACAATTTACAATCATATGGGAAGAGAGTTTCAATAACAGATTATTTACATTGAGTTGTCCTGTGGGCATGACTATGAGAAATTGTTTTAAGTTAATTGATGTGAGAATACCCAGCCCACTGTGTGCAGTACTATTTCCTAGTCATGGGGTCATAAACTATATAAGAAAGGAAAAAGCAAGCAAGGAGGCTTGCATACATTTATTTCTCTCTGTTGATAAAGTGTCTCTAACTTTCTTAAATTTCTGACACTGTGGCTCCTCCACAATACGCCCTGGAATTATAAGTTGAGTAAGTAGGCCCTTTCTCACCCTGAGTTGTTGTATTTTGTCATAGCAACAAACATGAGACTAAAACACTACTAAATGATTAAACCATGATGCATGTGAAACACTGATGAAATCCATGAAGAATGAACACTTAGAAATATAGTTGATGGTGGCTAAAGAGATGGCTTAGAGGCTAAAAGCACTGGCTGTTCTTTCACAGGTCCTGAGTTCAGTTCCCAGGAACCCATGGTGGCTCATAACCATCTATAATGAGATCTGGTGCCCTCTTCTGATGCACAGGCATACATGTAGGTAGAATATTGTATACATAATAAATAAATAAATAAATAAATAAATAAATAAATAAATTTAAAAGAAGAACAAAGAAATATACTAAGTGACCAGAAATACCAAAGGTCTTAGCTGAGGATGCAATCAAAGAGGGCTCATCCAGCATGTTCAGGACCCTGGATTTCATTCCCAGCATCCTCTCCCCTAAAGGAAAGTTTTTAGGCCAGACAGAAGGAATTATAAGATGAGGAAAGAAATCAGAGCAAAGGTATTATATGGCTCTTCTACAATGACAAACAGGATCTAAGACATGAGGGGACACTCAGTTAAGGGCTTATTGTGCAAGTCTAAGGTCCTGTGAGCAATACATAGACTTCCTTTAAGACAGCTGGGTATGGTGGAATGGTGCTTACAACCTTAGCATTAGGGAGGCAGAGATGGACACATCGCTGGGGCTTGCTGGTCAACCAGTCTACCCGAACTGAGACTCTCTTTGTAAGTGAGAGAGACTGTCTCAAAAGGAGAACAAAAACGAGCAACAAATAGTAGACAGCATCCTGGGGAACAACTCCTGTGATTGTCTTCTGACCTACACACACATACACACACCACCACCACCACTATCGCCATCACCTCCTTGACAAGAACAGCAAAAAGACCTTTGAACTAGGGCAATGTTCACAAGAGTGAAAGAGAGATGGGGTTTGTGATGCAACTCATACGTAGGGTCAGGAGGATTTATCAGCTCACAGGTTATCAAGGAAAAGGAAGAAATAAAAAAGTAGTCAGACTTTCTAACTTTGGAGACTGAATGGGGCTGGTAATGTCATTAACTGGGGGGAGAGGGGAAAAAACAGGAAGAGGCAATGACTCAGAGACAATGAGTTTCCTTTGGGCCACACAGGGCTGAGGCTGCCCACAAAGCTACAGGATGGAGATGCCCAGGACTAGGGAAGGGCAGCATTTGCACTGAGAGGGACCTTGAAATCGTCAAGAGGCTAAAAGATTGGTCAGCATGAGAAAAATGTACACAGCCTTATTTGGATGTCTTGGACATAGGAATAGTGTTGCAAGTTGAATCAATCTGGATGGTCACTATATGTGGGCCTGGGAGGCAGGGGGGCTTGGACATTGGAAAGTCATAACAGAAGGCAATTAAATGCTGTCAGCAGCTGCCATGGAGGAGATCTTGCGGGAGGACAAAGAGAAGACTCAAAACAAGATGAAAAACCACTCCTAGGGCAAGACTTGCATTCTCTGAGCCTTTGAGAGGATTAGATATGGCTCACATTCTAGACCGTTAGTCCCCAGAAGTGGACACACACACACACACACACACACACACACACACACACACGCGCGCGCGCGCGCAACAGAGAAAAGGCATCCAGCATTCTCTGCTATAGTGTATGAATGGCAGTCCTCATGTGGCACTGAGTCTCAGCCTGTTTTTCAGAGTTCTATCTCATGGCTGGCTCTTGTGTACAGATGAAGTTCCAAGTTCCAATGATTCAGAATATGTGGCATGCTCCAATAAGGGCTGGGGAGATGGTTTAGTTGGTGAAGTGATTGCTGGCTAAGCACAAAGACCTTAGTTTGATCCCTGGAACCCACCTGATGAAAATTCAGCTGTAATGACAATCTTATCATCTTGGTACCAAGGAAGCAGAAACAGGTAGATCCCTGGGGCTCACTGCCCAGCCTGTCAAACCTTTTTGGTGAATTCAAGATCAATGAGAGATCCTGGCTCAAAAGAAGCAAATGGATAGAACAATACCAGAGGGTGACTGGCCTCCACAGAAACACAAACGCTCGCCTGCGCACACACACATACACACACACACACACACACACACACACACTTGCGCATGTGACTATTTCTGCAGTACAAAATGTATCTCATCTTGTTTTAACCTCAGTACTCCCAGTTTATTCAGTCATATCTGCCTTTGAGCTCATAATGCCCCTCTCAGCGCACACCCTCTTGTTACTACCCATAACGAATCATAACTAATGTATATATGTTACGCTGCATGTCAACCTAGGAAAGACTGCCATGAGACAAACTTCTGCTGTAAGCCAAGTGCTAAGCAAGCCAGTCTTAGCTTGGGCATAGATCAACAAAACTCTCTTGAAGCATAGCCACGTAGGGTCAACTGATTGGTGGAGCCATTTTAAATAAATCTCTTTTTACAGAGGACTCCTAAGGCTCCTGTTAGCATCACTCTTGTGAGGCTATATGAACCATCTCAGATTAGATGGTCTCCTCTTGACAGCTGAGTGACATTTGACACAGACAGGTGACCATCACAATATTCTGTCTCAGCTGCTCAAGTGCACTGTCTGACTCCTGGAGAAGGACCGTGGCACAGGCTGTGCTTGTGGATTAAAGTCTAAGGGTGTGTTGTGTTTAGTGTGATCACAGGGAGACTATGTTAAACTCGGTGTCTAAAAAGGTCTTTATAGAAAAGGTTACTGTGAGGGTTGCTGAAGGACCACGGTAAGGGCAGCCATGCTGAGGCAGGGGAACCTGGGATGGGGTTTGAGGAAGTGCTGCTTTCCTGCCTCGATTTAGATGCCCTTGAAATCAGCTTCCAATCAACCTAGGCTGGGCCTGAATTAATATAATGTATCACCTCACCAACTGTGGCCAGTGTTTCCTCCTCATTCTGCTAGTCCTCAGAGAAGCTCAGCCCCGGAGGCAAGGAGGACAGAGAGCTGGCAGGAACACCATGGGTGAGCATCTGCACCCTCCCAGGCTGGGCCCAGGGTCATCCAAACACTTCACCTCTCTCAGCGTGGAACAATGCCTGTCAGTTCCCTTTGCCTTCAGCAACCAGGCTATGGAGTAGATCAAAACAAATGGCAAGTGGCAGGTGTCTTTCTGTCAATGGGACATTATTAGGAGTGTGGAACATTTTCTTTTCAAGCCATCAGCTGACAACCTATGACTCAGAGCCATCCCAGTTTGGTGTAGCCTGCAAACAAAGGGTGTTTATAAAGGATTGTTAAAGACAGAGCAATGGATAGTACGAAGGATAGAAAGGAGGAGATATGTAAGGAGAAAGTGGACTAGGGTAGGTGTGTGGTCTGCAAAGCCTGGAACATTTACTATTTGTCCCTTTTAAGAAAAGGTTTGTGGACCCATCTTAAGTCCTAAGTAGATAAATAAATACACCTTTGCTCTCCTGGAAGGAGTTGCAAGGACCACCTAATTCTGTACATCTTCTTGTGCTTATTTAGCATCCCTCCTGACAGATGCTTAGCTAAAGGACCTTGAAAGCAGCCCCCAAAGCACTTGCAGGCCCGGTTTGCCCCAGCACTTGCTCTGAGTATGTGCACATGGTCAAGAGATCCTACTTTAATCTGATAGAGGTGGGGCAAAGTCGAGCTCCCCAGTTATCACTGCTAAGATCACATAGGGCAGAAACTGTCATCTGTCAGAAGAGTGATGAAGCCCAACCAAGATCAAGCTACCTAGCTGATGGTTGGGATCACACTCATGGGCAAGAAGCATCACCTGTTATATGCTCACCCAAATCCATGTGTTTCATTCCCCCCGTACAGACAGAGGTCTTCAAGAGGCATGCAGTTGTCTACTCCACCTTGACTCAAAGCAAGCCATGGCTCTCAGCTTTGCTTTTTGAAAAGAGCAAATAGACACTGGCTGGGCCCATGGTCTCTTTCCACTTTGTAAAATGGAACACAAAGACCAGAGAAAATAATGGCTTGAAGTTACAATTTTTAGCCATGCTTCTGTGTTCTGTACCATGGGCATGGCATTACTCTGCTGACTAGAGTTCTTGGAACCTGCTTGTACAAGCCCAACTCCACCATCTCCATCTGCCCACTAATCCACCTATACATACAGCCATGCTCGCATGCCTACCTACCTATACCCATCCATAGACATCCATTAACATCCATCAAATAATTCCTTATAGTTCTCGTTAGCCATGCACACAGCAGTCCTCAGTGGACCATCTATGTCTTCCATTCCTATTCAGTATAGCAGACTGGACATTTTCATACATTATAATATATTCTTAGCAATGACATACAGATGTCCTATACTTAAACATATATACCAACACCCATAATCAAATATGGGCACGTACGTAAATGGCCCCTGTAAAGGTAAGGAGATGAGGAGGACAAGCTGGAGTGGGCGTGGCAAGCCTTCTCTCTGCACTCGGACATCTGCAGCAACTGGGAACATGTTGTCAACGTTGCTCAGGTGACTTTCACTGGGAACACAGATATACAATCCTTCAGTGACAGACCTTTCTAAGACTCCAAGAAAGCTTTTGCACATCTCTCTGGTTTAGGTGATGTCAACAGGTTTTCCTGACACTCCTGCCTTCAGTGAGTAGAACTAAATCATTCTTTCCCCCTTCAGAGCAGTGACCAGCTCCCCATGTCTGGAAGGTGACGCAACAACTGTGAGAGATGCCCTGGCTCCTACCTTCCCTTCCTCTCTGGGATGCTTCGGTGAGGATGACTTGCCGGATCTTGTTGGTATCCCAGAGTACTGTGGGGGGGCCCACTTGGCAAGCAACTGAGTCACACACGAGGCGTCATCCTAGAAGGAACTCCTCAGCCCCAGGGGCGTCTGCAGCTGGATCCTTCCTTGGGCAACACACAGACTGAAGGGATGACAAAAACCATGAAAGGCTCCCAGCCAGAAACCCTCCGTGATAGCGTTCCTCAGACGGTAAATATTTGGGTTTTCTTAGGTTAGTAAATTTTGAGGCAGGAGATAACCACAACCCATAGCGCCAAATTAAAATCAGTCGTGGTCGGTCTCATTGACTCAAGAACAAAGAAGTCCTGGGACGTGGTTGGGATGGAAAGCGGCTGTAGGCTCTGCAGTTCTGCTAGGCAGACCTTTCACCAGTCAGGTGAGCTATGAGTGTTCTCCTATCTTGCGACCCTCAAGCCAAGGGTTCATAAGCTGGCAGGATGTCAGCCCTGACATCTGTGTCACCGCGCCACAGATTTCGTGATGATTAAAATCCTGATGCTCGAAAAAACAACCATGTCCTTGTTTGTTGTGCATTTATGAGTATAAGCAGCATCTTCTTCTTGTTTAATTTGCATAGTTTGTGTTTTTCCCTCATTTGTATTGGACATATCAAGAAGTAACAACTGCTGTGTAACAAACATTTCCAGCGGTCTATGACGTGAGTGAGGTGGAGTCGGTCTCCAATGAGCATAGCAGGTCTCTGGGTATTTGCAGTCAGGGGTGGGGGTGAAGATTTTTTTTATCAGCATCCCAGAAAGCTCTAAGGGCTTTCCCTCATCCAGTCCCCAGACAGTAGGTGTCACCTGCATTTCATGCTTGGGGGAAAGACGACAATTCCCTGAGACACATTAGAAAGGCTTAGTGTGGAGAAAAGTCATTGACAGGTGTGTGTAGATAAAGGATACATTCCGTAGGCCACTCGATGTGAGACCTTTATCTGCAAGGCTGCTTTAAATGGGTTATGGCTGATTTAACTCTCTGTTTAATGTCACTCGGTAGCGTGTATGTAATCTGTTAAAAATTAAATGTACTCTTATAAATCCAAAAGTCACTGAGCTCAACTGTACCAGAGTGTGTCTTCCCCATATGGCCTCATGCCTTTCCTTCCCTTCAGATCCCCTGCTGATTCAACTCTTAGAGGGCCAATCAGTGTCCTGGAAACCACGCCCCTTGCAACAATTCAACTGGGCTTTGTCAAAAAATTACTAAGATATCTTCCTGTGCCCAAGCACAGTGTTATGAAGCACAGGTGGGCCTGCGCAAGGGGTAAGCAGCCCATGAGGCTGTCAGTTTTCTCTCTTCTTGGCTCTTAGAAGGGACAGAAGGTCCCACTGCTTAGAACAGGGAACACGGTCTAACTCTACCATGATATGGTACAGAATTAGAGTAGAAGCCAGGGATAGGGGTGAGACTTGGTGTTGAAAATAATTTTTCAGACCCTTCTGGGCAGCCAAGCACTGATCAGGACACCAAGAGCTAACAACTGACAGATTAGTGCTTGCACTCAAATATCTCCTCTCAGAAGATCTCAGAAATATCCAAAGAACGGTGTGCGGGGATAATTTGAGATTCTCTCAATGTATTCATGGATTTTTAAGAGTTTGTTCCTGCAGTTAGGAATCTGGCAGGAATGAAACTCACTTGGCTCATATGACCCCATTTTCCCTTCCTGAATCCATGACGGACAGTACTAATTAATCCCAGAATGCCTTCCTGTTGAGCCCAGGTATGCTTTTAGATTCCCCTTCTACACAGCCGACCAGGTGGTCACAACCGATTAGCCTCCTCTATCTGGGGAAACAAAGCCTATTTACCAGAATTCATTGGACCAGGGGCTCCTGAAACAGTACAGAAGATCACTTGCTAAAACATTGAAGACTTGGAGATATTAATACAAGTAACAGGAAAGAGAGCAGGCTTTAAGCACACGCTTTAAGAGGTGTAGAATTTTAAAATGAAATTTAAAAAGAAAAAAAACAAAAGAGGAAGACAACAACCTGACTCCTCCAGCTGCCAGGGGTCGGGGGTGGGGAGAGTGATGAGCCCACAGACCTCTGCCCTCTCTGCTTGGATCACCTTTCATAAGACAGAGACAGTGCAGCCCAGGGAGCACAGATGGGTGGAGGAATGCCTGCCTCTTGATTGAGGTAGGACAGAGGTGATGCTGAGAAGACTCAGCAAGATCAGCGAATAACCTTATGCTACCTCAGCACAAAGCTACCACATGAGTTTTGGCTGCTTCGAGTCCAATCACTCTAGGGATAACAAGCTACTGCAGCAGGATCCATGCCGTCACTGTCCGTCTGGACTTCTTCTAGCACTTTCTAACAGCTGAATGGCAATCATGGCAACCACGAAATGAGGGTGACAGTCAATGGAGACATTACCGTGTATGCTCATTCTTCTAGCATCTTCCCATGCTCAACCTACCACCCTACCTTGGGTGTTCACACTAGCTGATTCTCAAACCCTATGACCTCAGTTTTATTCCCGGGTTAGATCCCACCTCTGCCGCCTGGCTTCCACACCTCTTCCTTCCAGTCGTTCCCTCTCCTCCAACCAGAGAGCTCACTGTGAAGCTAAGGCCCATTTGTGATAACGCTTTCCCCATTCCTGCCTTGTGTACACCCCTCCACTCTCCCTTCATATGAGGCAGGAACACACAGGTAAATCTATGAAGATCCAGGTGTGTGGACTCCAAGATCAGGAGCCTTCCAACTGCTCTGTTCCCTTCCTCCAGCCCTCAGGACCTTGGCACGTGCTATCCCTTCTGCCTTGGGGAATGTAACCCATCTCTGACTGGACACCCTCCCCCACTTTTGTATGGCTTTCCTTACCTTAAGTAGAAGACCACAGCATCAGAGGCCTTCCCTTTTGCCTATTCACTTCTGTCCACAGTGCTCCTGAATACCCACTTGGTTCCTTCTCAGAAGTTTCTCCCTGGAACACATCGCAGCTATATTCCCTTTACACAGAGGAATCTCGGTATCTTCCCTTCTTTCTCTTGTATCCTCCAGGATAAGCTTTGAGGGTCAATAAACCCTCAAAGACTACTTCTTGAATGAGTGACTCAGAGTAGTGGCTCACTCATCCCACAGGCCTTTATTCAAATTTGGGATGCTGCCAGCAGAGGGAAATATTTGGGTAGCAGAAGGCATGGCAGTGGGAGAATTCACAAAACAGCTGAGTGTGCTGGAGGTTTTGGAAGATGGTGGAGAATGGGCCAAGGGGGGGGGGGGAAGGAAGGGGAGATGCCATTTAATAGTCTCAGTATAATCATAGAATAAATGACGTTGAGATAAACAGCCTCCTTCTCATGCCCGCAGGCCATTGATTCAGCTGCAAAGGCGATTGCCCAAGAAGAATATGAATACTGCCTAATACATCCACATGTGAAAAAAAAAAGTGCTGAACTTTGCAATGATGGTGAGCAGTCTATAAAAGAAAATTCCGGTGGTAAAATACCAAAGTCTGCCTGTCACATTTTATTATAAGTAGCTCAAATAATGCTGATCAATCTCATCTACTCGGAGCCAAACATTATTGCTTATTGTAAGGCAGAAGACCAAGACATTTTCTATATAAGTACCCCAAACTTGTATCTGTCACATAAACTTTTCTGCATAAATACCTCTAATGCTGTGGATAAATCGGGGAGGAAGCACCTCTGAGTGTGAACTAAGTACCCGACATTGAGTTTTTATGATATTGTTTAAGTGTGCTCTGGATTCTCATTTCTCCCAGACGTGGACATTGAAATTCACAGAGTGTTTCAATTACTTACTCAGGGCCATGTGCTTAGTCAATGATGGCATTTTAATTCAAGCCTTTGCGGTGCCCTGGCTCATCCTGTGAACTCAAGGATGAGAAACTGGAACCAAGGAAGCAATACGATTCTCTAGGGATGGCAGAACCCAAGAGCTCACTGGAATTCAAGTGGGGACTTTAGGGCTCAGGTGGTCTTTTGTATTTGATAACAAACTACAACGTCTTCCTATCCCTGCTTTCCCATGAAAGGAATCTCAGGATGGAACAGAGGCTGTTAGCAGGAGGCAGTGTGGAAGGCAGTGCTCATTGGCAAGTCACTGATAGCAAGCTCCTCTGGATGAGGGCTTGTGTTCTGACGGGTCTATACTACCATCTGCTTGGGGAGCCTTCCAGAGCACTGTGTAGAACATGGGCATAATGCACAGTGCCTTGACACTGGAGGACCTACAATATAGAGCTCAAATGAATGCTGTGCCTGGGGTGAACTCTGCTGTCCTGAGATGAAGGACATTGCTAAGGGTAGAGATGTCCCACACAACTGTATGATTTTGATCATCTATGGATGGTCTACAGATCTAGTTTCACATATATATTAGGTTGTCTGTCTCTATGAAGTTGCTACAGATAAGAGACTTAAAACAGCACACACCAGTTCCTTCTTGTCTATGTGTGAGGAATTGAGGGGAGCAGAACTTGTGAATACCTTAGCCTATACTATGTTTCTAAGTCCCTCAGTTGGCTTCAGTCAAGGGATTGACCTGGCCTGGGGTCTATGCGACAAGTCCTGATATGACACTTGACAGATCCAGTACCTTCTGGGTTATTAAAATGAAAATCCTAGTTCCTAGTCAGCTGTTCGCAGGAGGCCACTCTGAGTGCCTGGCCATGTGGGCCTCCCCAACAGTGGTGACCTGTTCATCAAAGCCAGCAACAGAGGAGGGAAGCAAAGCTTTTGTTTTTCAGAAAAACAAAATGAATCTTCTGAAGGTAGCCAAAATTGCCCACCAGAGTGGGTTCCTTCTGGAATGTCCAAGGATGAATCTATTCCAAGTCTATCTCAGATTCTAGAAGCTGCCCACCTACCCCAGGGGTATAGCCACCTCACTAACTTTGTCTTCCATCAGCACATCCCTAAATCTGACCTCCTGGAAGAAGCCTGGGACTATCCTAGGCCTGTCTGAGGAACCCAGAAGAATCTTTTCATCACAAGACCCCCCCCCCCACTGTGTCCATATCGGTAAAGTCTCCGTACTCCATGTAGAGTGTCATTTGCAGATTAGAACATGAACACTCGTGAGGTGCCCATTCCACGGGCCACCAGGGGTACAACATGCTTTCCCATAGTCAGGGATCTCTATATAACAGACCAAGGTTGTCTTATCTCTAGCCAAACCACACTGGTGGCTTCCCTCCAGGCTCTGAGACCCTCAAGCATCTTGCAATCTCTTTTACCTGGCCTTGGTACTCTGCCCACAGCTGCCCCACTCCATCTCCCTTGGACCTTCCCTGTGCCCTGAAGAACTCATTTCCTTGGGATCTCTCAGGTGCTCTTCCTTCTGTCCACAGGTAAATTCTTACAGGATGCTAGCAAGATTTGGCCTGAGCATCAGAGCCTCAGACAGGCATTCCTGCTTGCAGTCTTTGTGAACTAGTTGCCCTGGAAACCTGCTCTGAGACAGAGCTATATACAGAAGGATTGGGGGAAACATTCCCTTGAGATAGTCCATAAAGCAACAAAGAAGTCAGGTAGAACACAGGGAGAAGATGCCACAGGAATGTAGCATTTAAGCTTCTTTGGGTACCAGAGTAAGAAGTGCTTGGGTGGCCTATTAGAGTTGTTCTGAATGGGGGTGAGCAAAGCAGATCGTATGGCCCCAGTGGGAGACTCTTAGCCTTGTTCTTCCACTTCTAGGCCCAGAGCCATGCCTGGTGCAGCACAGTCACCCAGAGAACATCTGCTCCAGGTAGGAGTTGATTCAAAGCTGAGGTAGGCTCGTGCAAATCCCCATCGAGTCAGCCATTCCCTCACTATGTGTCTTTACAAAGCTAGACAGTCTTTCTTCCAAGCTTTGACCTTGGTGACTGATTCTTCAACTGTCACATACAACTAAAGCATCCACCCTCACGCTAGCTCTGCTCCTGTTCCACAAGGACATACGTAGCTGCTGAGCTGTCAGTCAACGAAGCCAAGGCTGGCTGCATCAGCCAATAGCCAGCTGCCTCCTGGACCTGTGAGCATCTCATGCCAGGTGTGTTGCATGCTTGCTCACACACAGAGATATTTAGAGGTTCTTTTCATCATTCCTGAGCAACGCTCGACAGTTGGGATCCTGGGTCACACTGGCTCAGAGACATCACTGTAAGTTCAGTAGCCATGCCCTTGCAAAGCTCCTGAGATTAGATGAAACCCTCAGGTGCTTCTGTGCAAACTTTTTGAAGGTGAATTTCCACCCGCAGACTGGGTTGTGGAGCTGTGTGGGTTTATTCTTGACAATTACAGAGTAACCTGCAAAGCTTGTGCAATCTGTCTTCCAAATTGCTGATAAGTATGTAAAATAAGGCCAGCTCCAGCACCACACTATTCTTAGATGTTAAAATTTTAAAGAGTGGTATTCCCATGCCTGAGCCAGATTCCTTATTTATAGCTAAATATTAAAACACAACTCCAGCATTTAAAAATATATAAACTTCAAGGTAGAGACAGTCCCAAGGCATCCTGGTGTCTACACAGTGCATACCCGAAGCTTTTCTTGTATTCTATGTTTATTTCTCTGTCTTTGCCCCACCTGGAATTCTGAGCATATCTTGAGTATTATTTGTGAGTACACATAATACATTGCTTTTTTCCCCCCTCAGAACTATGTTTGCTCCATTTTGTGGTAGGTCTGCCCTCTCCAACATATAGGCGGATTTGTCCAGGTTGTAAAAGAGCAGTAGAGTGTGCTGACATGCGGATCCCTTTATGGCTTTGGTGTTTTACAGGGATAGATGGGAGGAGCTATGTGCCAATCTGGATATAACTCATGACAACCGTTACTGCAGCAGATAGACTTGCCACGCCACAAAGCAACTTAGACAATACCCTCAAGGTCAGCCACCAGGAGGGTGGCAAAGACTCAAGGGAACACCGTCCTGTGACCCATAGACCTTCAGAACAGATAGCTTGTACAATACATCCTGATTCCACGATCCAGTCTTAGAGAGATTTGGAATCTCAGCAACCAGTCCTATGCCAACGGAAATTAATAAACTGACTATAATAACGGCAGTCTCAGAAACAGACCAGAATGATAAAATTGCCTTCTCATAAGGATGGAAGGCCAGGACTGACATTGCCGAGCAGGGCAGTCCCACGGGACCCTCTGAGGGCCCATCTCTAATTCAGACATTTTTCTCAGGCCTCTCAGCAACTGTCAGCTGAACAGCATGTCATGTCAGGTTTATCTTGAAAAATAAAAATGCTCCAGTGCAGGCTAGTTAGAGGAATAAGCCTGAATAAACATATTAATCCACAGATGAGCACCTCTGGCTTCATGCACACCTCCCCTCACAGGCCCAGGTGCAAGTGAGTGTTCGAGACAACCAAGCCAGCTCTCAAACTGGAGCATTCAGATCCAGTCTGAGGGATTAAATCCTGCACCCTGGTTATCGGTGTCTTCTGACTCTGTGAGTTCTCTGCACCAGCTACAATGAACCCTGGGGCTGGTCAGGGCTCTCTCTACCCCTCCATTTCCCCATTGTGGGCTCCTTTCTAAGAAGCAGGTGGTCACCAGATCTGCCTGACCCCTTATCTTTCAACTGTGTGTCTGCTGGGTCCTCACACCACAAACCCTGACTCCTTTCCTCTTTTCTTTTATTTTCGGTTACCGACCTCTAAAACAAAATTAATAAAAGTTAAGTGGACAGTTGGTTGAGGACTTGCACCCTCTTTGTTCCTTATTTCTTATTCTAGAAGCTTCCCGAAACATCTTGAAGTAGCTGTGTAGGAACACTGGCAAATGAATGATGTGTTTGGCCTTTGTCTTTCAAATACCCCTGTCACAGCTTATAATTTTGGTTTTGGTTTTGCTTAATTTGACTTGACTTTGGTTTCTTGGCACAGGGTGGTGCTTTAAAGCACAGGCTACCCTGTTATATTCACTCTGTAGTCTAGGTTAGCCTAGAACTCACAGTATTCCGGCCTTAGCTTCTCCAGTACTTGGATAGTAGTAGGTATGTACCACTATGATAACTCTCAGCTGATGTGAGTTCCTATCAGAAAACAAGTTTGATACTGCAGAAGCACAGGCTATGCTTTAACAGATTTCAAGGTCTTGAGTTATAATAGGGGCCAGAGGTGAATTTATGACATGGTTACTTGACTTAGTAAACAAACACCTAGCTGTGCAGTGGTGGCACATGCCCTTAAACCCAGCACTTGGGAGGCTGAGGCAGGCAGATTTCTGAGTTTGGGGTCAGCCTGGTCTACAGAGTGAGTTCCAGGACAGCCAAGGCTACACAGAGAAACCCCGTGTCATAAAACCAAAAAGAAAAGAAAAAGGAAAAACAAACAAAAACAAACACTTCCATCACAGTTACCAGACCTGGGACTCGCAGGTTTCAGTTATGCCCAAGGTATGCAATTCATGTCCACTGAGGTCCTTCAGGTGTTTAGGTACTTGGATCTACAAGCAGAGAACACATTGCCAAATGGATGGGGAGCCCAGCAGCACATGCAGGACACAACCAGCAAGGAACAGGGGTTGACAGGTGATGTCACTGGACAAGAGGAGAGTCTTGGCTGATCCACTTGAGGCAAAAGCCAAATAGCTTCCCCAGAGTTTGCCCTTTGGAGATGCCAAGGCAGAAGTCCCCATAACAAGAACAAGGTAAAGCTGAGAGCCAGACACCAGCCAAGTTTCTGTTGGGACCACTTCTACCATGGAGAACAGCATCCTGAGGCTGGCCTTGAGCATTCTGGACCACCCATGGCATTCCTGCAGTGTTACAGTGAGCAGGCAAGGCCTCCATGGCACTGCCACAGGGTTGCAGTGATTAGACCAGGTTACCCTACCATTCGATCCTAAGCTTCTCTCTACCCACAAAACAAGTGCCTGCCAGGAAGCCCATTGTGCCTGTTCCCTGACTGCCTGTGCTGTCTCTGTTCCTTCCCCAAGATCAGCCAGTGTACAGAACGGCTCCTGCTGGATCACCATTTTAGGATCTTCTGGTGAAATGAGGCAAGAAGAAAAACCAATTGTGGTGCAGGTGACATCTGTATCCTACAGAGTTTAACTCCAGCTTCTCGTGGTGTCACCACATTCAGAAAAGTCACGTCTCACGGCACAAGGGCACACGTGCTCAGGATTCAGCCACTCGTGGCGCCTAACCTTCTCTCTTTCTTCTTCTGTACACCTCTTACCTGGCATTGGTCACAAGCACTGGCCTCTTCTTAACACCACTTTGAAGCCAGACTCTGTGGCAAATGAAAGAGCCTATATCATAATTACATTGCTGGCACACGTCCTTGACATACCTTTGCATGCAGCATGTAAGACCAGAGCCCTTTCACCCTCCTACGTGGACCCTGTTTGAGGCAGATCCCTAGAGCTACACAGAAGGAGAGACAAAGGGTAGCTCCCGTACATGGTCGTGAATCAAGTTCTAACCTTTAGGTAAAGGAACAAGAATCTCCCTTATAAGTGGGACCTCACTTGTTCCCTACCTTGAGCCACACCATGGGGTGTTACAATCACGGGCTCTGCCAGCATCCAATACAATGCCTATAAATAAGCTCTCATTATTACAGCTCTTCTCCATACTCACTTTTCCAAGTGCACTAAGTGACACCCCTGGGCTGCCAACAGAAGGAAGAAGAAGAAAAGTGTCCTGGGTGTTGGAACGCTCCATACGCTTTATCACATGGAACCCTCCTGATCAACACAGAAGGAAATGAATATTCTCCTTTTTAGATATGAAAAGCTGAAAGCCCAATCCGCTAAATAATTCACCCAGGGGAGTAGTAGTAAGAGAGGAGGGAAGGCTTTTTTTTCCCCCGAGCTTCGCTGTCTCCTCGGTACATTGCACTGCCTGTGTGATACAAGGAAGCTCATACCTGCAAGCTTCCAAACCTGACCCGAACCTATAATCTCTGCTGGTGCCAAGAGCCAATCGCACAAACAGAACAAGCAGTCATATACATGCTCAGAGCCCCTGCATTTATCCATGTATCCATGCTAAGAAATAAGAAACCTCCAGTGTCTTCTGCAGGACTCGCAGTGGAAGTGTGCAGAGGTGTGTCTCGGCTAAGGGGAGTGCATGGCCTGGTTTAACAGGGAAAGACATGGTTATTCTTAGGGCTATCAAGGTTTGAACTGCAAATTATGGAGCTGGAAAGATGGCTCCTGGTTAACAGCACAGGCTGTGTTTGTAGAGGACCCAGGTTTGGTTCCCGGTACTCAGGTTGGGTGGCTCACAACCACCTGTAATTCCAGCTCCAGAAGTTATGGTGTCATCTTTTGGCCTCTGAGATCACCACCTGTGCACATATCACCAGATTCACTCATACGTCATTAAATATAAAGCTAGATCTTAAAAAAACAAACAACAACAACAACAACAACAACAACAACAAAAACCCCACAAATATTGCGTGGATATGCCATGGTCCCTGCAAACACAAAACACATGTGTTCTGCAAAGGCTGCATTCCTGAACGTATGAGAAGGGTGTGGGGTGCTAAGAGGGTCACTACAGTTCCACTTGCAGTCAGAAAGGGAAAGGTTAGCTCTAATTCGCTGCCAACAATGTGGAAGAGAAACAATGAACATTCTTTCCACCTCAACTCTCCGTGCTCTGTGTGCTGACTTAAGATAACCACAAGAGGGCGCCATGGGGTGGGTGGAGCCATTCCCAACAGGTACACCTGAAAGCCACTCTTAAGTCTGACACAAGACCTGGGAGTAGAAGTAGGACCACTTGGGGAAAGGTAACAGGCTAGCAGGTAAGAGGGGAGATGCAGAGGGTGTGGGATGCGGATGTAGTGTAAGGATGTGATATAGTCGAATGAAAGTATTTTTGTGAACCCCATCCCTAAGTATGATGAACATACTCACACACACACACACACACACACACACACACCATCTGTACATTAAAACCAGAACCTTTCATATAGGAGGAAGAGGCTTTTGGAAGTAGTTAGATCATGAGAACAGAGCCCCCAAGCGTGGGTCTAAAGTTCCTATGACCGAGGTCCCATAAAGCTCTCTCCCCACTCCCCAAGGCAAGTGGATGAGAAGTAGTCAGGTGTAAGGGTGCAGATGCCATCAGACATAGATCCAGCCAGGGCTTTGGCCTGGGACAGCCTAGCCTCTGAGCTCTCATTTATAAGCTACTTGGTGTTTGCTAAGTTTCTAAGACCAAGATGTTTCTCCAATAACACTGGAGCACTACCCCCTTGGTTAGATCATCTCCCCACAACAGGCCTTATTATGGAAGACTCCACTTTGGTAGCTCACGTGTGGCTCTGAAGGGAGTATCACAACCATCATTGTAAGCTGCGTGTCTACCTAGAATCTATGTGCCCCATCTCAAAATACTGCATTAAGCCTGAACAGCCACTGAAAATAATTTCCAAACCAATTTAAGCATTTCTCCTTTAAGAGTGTGTTAATTATTCTCTGATTTTACCTTCTTCAACTTGGAAGCGGAAGCCATACCTAGGAAAGCAGAACTTAGGCCAGTGCTAAGGTTTGGGCTCTGAGTGGCTACTGATATGCCTCCAGGTTGGTTCTATAGACGATAGTCCATTTGGTTCTGTAGAACATAATCCACCTAGTGTTCTCTCTTCTGGACCTTATCTTCTCATGCCAAAGAACTCAATCATTTAGACAAAGAGTCAAGAGCTATTGTAGGTCCTTTCATTTCTGCAGAATCAATATAGACTCAAGATAGAATCTACCTAGTGTTTTCACGATTTTTAAAAGAGCTATCCGGAAATAACTCCCTGAACCACAACTTCACTGCGTATTTGTTAAGCCATCACGGTGAACATGAGGTCCATACAACCCAATTGCTTCATCTATGTCTACAGCAGACATCAGTTGCTAAAACCAACTATGGTTTTAGACTCTTAGTAAACAGTGTGAGACAGCCAGTACTGGACAGTGACTTCAGTACTGCAGAGTGACTCCACACATTTTTCTCTCCTGGATATGACAGGGAGCTGTACCTACCTAAGAAACTGGTGCTCTGAGACACTTGTATGTGGCCCACATGGGATCACTGTCAGGAATATATATATATTCATATATATATATATATATATATATATATATATATATATATGTTAGTTTTTTTTCTGAGTTCTAGAACAGAGCCTTAAAGATTTGTCACGGGGGCATTTGCCGTTGTCAAAACCCAGGCATTGTCCCTAGTATTGGACCATTTCCCCCAAAAGGCATGGGTCCATAACTCCTCTGGATCTATTCACTTTGACCTTCACTCTCTATGACTTTTCCCCTCCCCTCTTCCACAGCCGTGAATAGAGACTGCCTTTAGGAATGACCAGACATTCACCATCTGACTCCATACCATAGACTTAATAAAAGAAGGGAAGATAGGAGAGTGAAAAGAATATGTATTATAGATCTGTTGGTTCTACAAAATAATACAAAGCACATGCCTTTATCAATAGAGAAAGCAAATGCCTCTCTGTGACAGTTCCTGATGGCACCTAATGTAATATCTGCCACCACCAGAAAGTGCAAATATCATCTGTAACAGGTCTCTGCCTCCTCAGCTTGGGCCACAGCTTCTCTCTCATTCAATAACTATCGATTGAGTTCAATGGTGTGGATAGCTGGTGGGCAAGACAAACGAGCCTCAGCCTGGGTAACTGATGCATTTTTCAACCCATGAGCGTTCATGTGCCTTGCCTGCGACCTCCAAGGCCTGACCCCTATCATGCTGACCCATAAGGACTGAAGGGCTGCCAGTCCTTCAAGCCCAACATTATTTGTAGGCTTTTAGATTCCAAACACACTGCATGTTCCTTGACCTGGCTGGCCCAGAAGTGCTCAAACTGTAGAAGATGGGGTTAAAGGACCCGGATGCAAGCCCTTACTGCTGGGCTGTCAGGCTCCCACTGCATGGCAAACCATAGGGCTAAGATGGAAGGTCGAAGGTCAGCCTCTTGAAAGCAGCTGAAGCAGGCCCAGTGACCAGACACATTAAGTAAGAATGGCTTAGTATTTGAAACCAGAAGAGATGAAGATGGTGCCAATGAGCAGGCAAGTCAGGAAGATCAGGCCAGAATGTAGGCTCTTTCAGTGCAAACTTGGGCAGAAAAGGGTCACCATGGGAACCCAGAGTAGGAACCAAGGCCCAGGGCCTACACAAAGAAGGTTTAGGGAGATGGCCAGAGCTGTGCCCTCTGATTCCCAGGTGGTTTTCTGAAGAGCAGTTTCACTGAATGCTCATTACTGTATTTATTATTATTACAAGTCCTGTGTATAATCAAAGTACCAAGCTCCATGAAGGATGGATATCAAGCAAGGCCAAGTGCAGAGAGCTTTCATAGGAAAGCTGGGACTAAAACCTTGGCCTTATCCAGTACTGCTTCCTAAATGGAGAGCATCCTTAAAGCCAAGCATCTTTAGGGCTAAAGCCTTTCTTGAAAAACAAACTAACTAAAGCAATAACAAACCGTATCATGGATATACTTTTTCTATGATAGGACTTATGTACACTAGCCTAACCTCCAGCTCAACCCAGAATAATCTTGAACTTCTTCTCCCCCTGCCTCTATCTCCAAAGTGCTAGGATTAAAGTTGTATACCAACACACCAACTGAAGATTGAACCCAGAGCTTTTTGGTGGTAACCAAGGGTTCTACCAACTGAACTACATTCTGAGCCCAGTAGCAAGGTTTCAATCCAGGTCCTTGCAATGCCAGGCAAGCACTCCTGTGTAGGCTTCCTCTTTAGCCCTCTAATCTAGCCTTGAACCAGTGATTCTCCTGCCTCAGCTTCCTGAGTACATAGGAGTACAGGCCTGCAACACTGGGCCAGCTCTCTGCCCTTTGAGTTACTCTGTGTGGCTGAGCTGTCACACTTTGGATGTCACTGATTTTAGCAAGAGCAGAGGGGCTAAGCCTTCTGGGAGATCCTTCCAATAATTTTCTCAGAAGTGAGAACATCCATTTCCTAATTAATTATCTCCATTAGCTAAGCTCAATTACTTTGTGTCCACCTCCAAGAATACAACCTTGCTCCTTGGAGACTTCCTGTTTGAATTTCCAAGGGGGCAAATATTGCCAGAAGCATGTTTTATGTAATTACTTACTGTAGATATTTCACTCTCTTTACTTAATGATTATTAAATGCTGAAATTAACTCCACACATGACCAAGGATTCCTACCAATTTAAGAGAAAGTAAAGAGTGAATGGAGTCTCTGCAGGATTTGAGGGACCAGAGTTGTAGAAGTGCTATCCGACCCAAATGCTCCCATCAGCCTCCCACAGGCAGCCTTTCGGGACATCAGGACCATTTCCATTCTGCCTTGTAAAGGAAGAACCTGGGAGCTGGAGTGCTGGCTCATATGGTAAAAAGCTTGCTGCAAAAGCATGAGGATACAAATTTGATTCCTAAAATCGGTGTTAAAAGAAAAGCCAAGCCTGGTGATATGTGCTCGCAATCCCAGGGCTGGGAGGCACACACAATCAGATCCCTGGGTGTCCATTTCTTTTCTTGTTGTGATCAAACACCATGACAAAAAAGCATAGAAGGGAGAATGGGGCTATCTGGGCTCACAATTCAAGATCACACTCCATCCTGGTAGGGAAAGCATGGAAATGGGGCTTGAGCCAGCCAATCACAGTGTATCCACAAATGGACACTGTGTTCAGCTCACTTTCCCCTTTTAAAAATGGGTTAGTATCTCAGCCTAGGGAATGGTGCCACCCATAGTAGACAGGTCTTCCCTTCTTAATTAACCTGATCAAGATAGCCCCCATAGACATGCCCAGAGGCCCACCTTGCAAATGACTCTTCGTCTCATAGGGCTGACAATTGAGATTATCAGCCCGGAGATCACTGGCTGCCCACTCAGCTGACATGGTGCCTTCTATGGTGAAGTGAGAAACTGTCTCAAGAACATGGTGGATAGTATCATGAGGAATGACAAGCTGCCCTTCACACACACACACACACACACACACACACACACACACACACACACACGAGGAGTAGGTAGAATTCGGTCATTGCAGATTCCCAGACCCTGACCCTGGAAACACTGAATCTGTATATCTGAACAAGAAGACTAGGAATCTGTACTTTGAACACCCTCCCAGAGGGATCCTGCTGACATTGATATCCAAGGAGTAATGACAATGATTTACCTGATACATAAAGACAGCCTTGTCATTGGAAACAGGAACAGCAAAAACGAGCCCAAGCCAGTCTCTTCTTGCTGTACTTTCATAATGAGATTTCAATGTTATCTGGTATTACTTTATAGATATTATAAATCCACAGACAAGAACTTGCAAGTAGTAACTGATCTGGGAAATGGAGGAAGAGCTAGGAGGGATATAAGAGGGGAGACAGGAAAAAAGGAGAGGGCATAACAGGGTCGTATGGGGCCAGTGAACAGACATCTGGTGTCTACTCGGGTTCTCAGAAGCCAGAGCAGAGCAAACAGGTCCTCAAGCCAAACTTAAGGGCAGCTAGGGTGGTATTGATATGACTACTTTTTTTCAGATCTTGACTGAACCTTGCTCCTGAGAACTGGGAGGCCCCCATCATCACTGTGTGTGAATACTAGGTCCAGCAGCTGGATAGAGTCCTCAGGTAGACCATAAGTAGGCCTGGTTTGAATGGTTGAATTTCCAAAGGTGAAAGCACGTTTGGAGCTCCAATGGCATCAGTTTTCCCTCTACCAAGTCCCCAGCTGGTGAAGATCAAGTGCATTTAGATGCCCTGTTCAGACCGCGAGTAGGGGAATGCTTGAACTTTGCTGAAGACAGCTCCCTCTTGTCTACTTCATGGTTTAGTTATGATGGATTAAACATGACACACAATTTATCACTGATGGAACTGATTATGTTTACCGTGTCGTACAGCCATCACTACTGTCCTGTTCTGACAGTGCCATCTCCCTAGAGAAGATTCCTATCCCATCAACATCCACTCCCATCCCATTCTCTCCTACTACATACAACCATAAATCTGAATCCTGTGTCTGTTTTATACACTTCCTGTCTTTGAGATCATGCTTTCCATGATCTTCCCCCCCCCCCCCCGGCTTATCAAGCTCAGCATTTTGCTATCACAACCTGTCCAGGTTGCATCACGGGTGATGTTATGGTCTTCATGTGAAGTGATCCCATAGGGTCACATGGCTCTCAGGTGAGGCTGTAGTAGGGGATCGTTGGGAATTGGCTTTGAGAGCTAAAGTAACTATAGTTCGATCTGATCCTTGACCCTCTGAGATGTAGAGAGTCACAGATGTACACCCCTGCAAACACACTGCCTGAACTCCATTGTGCATTCTTTGCCATGATGAACTTTACCTTCTCAAAACAGGAGCCAAAATAAATTAATCCTTCCTCTCTCAAGTTATTCTGTCATAGTGGCATGAGTGTAAGTGATACAAGTGAGTTCACTCTTTTTCTAGTTGAGTAATGCTCCTTCAAATAGAAATACAGTCCTCATTAGTTTGGACCCGACAGAACACACCCGACCTCTGGTTTCTTTGCAGAATGATGAGAGCACTATATGTATGTACTCACTTCCCAGGTCAGTTCTCCATACTTATTATGTTCATTCATGTTCTAGGTCCTTATCCTACATGAGAGACCTTCTCCTCTAGCTTTGCTTCTCCTTCCTTCATGGAAGGAACTGACAGGACAAATGGAAGCCAAAACTACTTCCCCTGTCCCCAACCTTTCCCTGTATGGTTCAATCCCGGGGTCCTGTCCCCTTATTTCCACCACAGATTTTTATGATTTCTCTTTCACCTTGAGGTTCCAGGCCTAAGGGTAGTGACAACCTTTCACAAGGACACACACATACATGCACAGAACTGCCTTTCATTAGTTTCTTCAAGATTACCCACAGCTCTGAAAACAGTCCATGTCTGATGTCCAAGCACTATTCAGATCTTCAGCTCCTTCCAGGTTTGTTAAGGGCAACACAATTCTCTCTCTCAGGCTATTTCCACACCATGTTAGTTCTCTTTGAGAGCTATCCCACAACTCTGCCATTTCCAACATCCTAGGGCCTCCAGTGAAATCTAAGCTTCATTTTTCATAGTTTCTTGAAAAGGTGTCTCTGGGCCTCCATGCAGGGAGTGCCTTCACACAGTCCTGGTCTCAGTGGCTTTCTTTAGTCAAGGAAGGAGATTTCACAACCCCTTTTTTTGAATCCTTGACTCTAAAGCCAAGCTGCCAAGTTCTGCCCTTGCCAGGACTGGAACATGACCCCCTCATTTAATTACATCTGCATCAGCTTTCTGACTTTCTATTGTTGGTGGTTTCCTCCACTGCTTAAACTGTTCTTTAGTTCCTTTTCACAAGTTGGAAGCTTAGCTGGGGGAAGGGGTCTTTCCCTAAGGACACTACTGTCTTTATTCCATTGAGCACAGTGTTTTCTTTGATCTGTTTGCCTCCTTGAGTACTGGACTTAGCTCCAATATGCTTCCTGGTGCCCTTTTTACTCTTCAAACTGTACATTTTGTATATTTTCCTGGCTCTGCTTGCTCCTTTTCATTATAGATATGCATAAGAGTGACCACTAGCAACTCCATGACACTTCCAAGTGGCATTTCCATGGGTCCTTATAACAGTCAATAATAGGCTGTCTTGAGATCTCCTCTGCTAACACCATTAATCCCAAACTCTTCAAATTAGCCTCAAGAAGATTTTTTTAGGGAGACAGGGAGGATAAGGGAAAAACACAGCCATGGTCTTCACCAAAATATCACAAGAGTGATCTCCAGGTCATTTGCTAATATTCTTTTCCTATGAAACCTTTCAAACAGACCATTATAGTCTACATTGCTCTCAGAACCACTGTCTTCCATGCTCCTACTAGCATGGCCCTGCTTAAAGTATTTAACTGAATTCCTAATTCAAAGTCCCAAAGTCCATATTCTACTAACAAGCAGCATGGTCAGATGCATCACAACAATTTTCAAGTCCCTGGTACCAACAGGGACTGTTATTAGGGTTCTGTCTTAGTTAGGGTTTCTATTGCTATGAAGAGACATCATGACCATGGCAACTCTTATCAAGGAGAGCATTCATGGGCTTGTTTAAAGTTTCAGAGGTTTAGTCCATTATCAGCAGAAGCAGAAGCATGGATGCATGCAGGCAGACATGAAGGAGCTGAGAATCCTACGTCGGGATCCTTAGGCAATAGAAAGAAAGAGCCAAAGGCCTGGCTTGAGTTCTGAAACCTCAAAGTGTGTCCTCCCAAGTGACACACTTCCTCCAACAAGGCCACAGTTCCTAATCCTTCTAAGTAGTGTCACTTCCTGATGACTAAGCATTCAAACATATGAGCCTATGGGGGATTTTCTTATTCAAACCACCACACATGGGTAGCACAAGAAAAAAATTTACCATTGTAAAACCTCTACTACTTTTAACTATTATGAGGGTGCCAATTACTTTCACATTTTTGGATGATAAAACTATAACCAATACTTTCATAAGGTTCCTCTGGGAAGGAGCAGAGGCAGGATTCAAAGCCATGATAGTCCAATGCAAAAATCTATGTTTCTATTTACTGTATTATATTAGATTTGTCAAATGATTATCTTCTGCCTCAGCTTCCACCCTTTGTCATCCTCCCAGGTCTTACTTTCTTACTGTTTCCACTAAGAATAAAACCACATGGACTTCCAGGTTTATAGGCCTATTCCTGGAGGACATGGGTCCTCATAAATTACTTTAAGGTCATATCTAAACTAGAGCATGTTCTGGATACTTGTCCGTCCCTGCCCTCTTGCTCTTCAGTCACAGCCCTGACACCCAGCTAGTTCTAGTGTGAACAGGGAGCACCTGGTTTGGTCTCTGTCTCTCATTCCCCTTTGTCCCCTGGTTTATCAGACATCTTCCAGGGGAATACCACAGGCAACACTCAGTATGGGTCATATTGACATGACTGGGGAATGCAAGGGTGATGATATCTCTGGCACTGCCTTGACTAGTGAGCAATGTGAAACAAGCCTTCCCCCCACCCAGAGATAGACATCTGTGAGCACTTCCTATGGTTTTCTTGGGAGGGCTTTGCGGAGAGTATGCCCCCATCATCCATAGTGGTGTCCAATCCAACCTTGCTTCCATATCGTAGTGTCCCTGTCCCCTGGACTCTCGCAGTCCCTCACAATGAGGTTGGCTCTCTGAGGTGAGGAATGAAAGTGATTTAGTCTTGAGCTTCACTGAGAAGGGGATCTCCATGATTAATGATAGACTTCACAATATCTTGAGGACTGTGGTGGTCCAGGATCTTTAAGGGTGTTACTGTCACCAAATGCTACCTCCATATGCTCTTTTTCTCCAAGGGCAACACAGAGCTCAAGTTTGCAAAGCAACAGACAGGCATCCTTGGCATCATCCCATACTCAATGTTACTCAGCCCACAAATCAAGCAAAAGTTCCGCATCCAGTCCTCCTCAGCCCTTGGCTCATGCTATGCTTCTTTGTCTCTGTGAAAGACTTTGTTTCAGTCACGGAAAAGTTTTGAGTACTTGGGACCAGCTAAGGTGACGAGAGTTTCCAAGGATGAGAGGATAAACAGAACAAGTCCTTGCCCTTCAGGGACGAACCACCTGGGCTGAAAGGAGATAAGCTAAAAGCAAACACTTATACCTTGCAAAAAGTACTCAGAACTGAAGCAACAGTGACACAGAAAATTGAGCTTTTAAAGCTAAAGAATAGGAAGCCTTCCTGTAGAACACGAGCCTGTATTTTAAACTGGAATTAGTAAAGACTCTGTTTAGGTCTCCCCCTGCTTTCCCTTTGGTCCTAACCCTGTGGATTATACCAATGTAAAGACATGATCAATCAACCACCCATTCATTTGTGGGCCTATATACCCATCAGACAATGTGTTTGGCATCAGTGTGCTTATAGGAGAAGGAACTTCATGACAGATGCTTCCCCCAGAGTATTGAGGAGGCCACCAGAGAGGGCACAGGTGACTGTTGATGAGTAAAGTGCATCCAAGACTCCCAAACAGTACTCCTCCTATTCTGATCATGACTTGATGAAATTACACTTGATTTGAGACTATAGATTTCCTAGATCATACTGGCAGCCATTTTTTTTCCAGCAGGAGTCAAGAAGCTATCAATCATTCTGAGATGGTGAATCTGTAAGAGCAAGGTCAGAAGGCAAGCTCACTTAGATTGCATTCTTAAAGAAAGGCTTACCCAAGACACACTGCAACACTGAAGACAAAAAAAGAGGAAGTGATGTGTTTTAGGGACAATAGCTAATTTCTACTTTGAAAAATTAACATGTACACATGAAAGAAAAGTTATATCACTGTGGTGTCAAGTTCCTTCAACTCTACTATTGCTACTGTGCATATTGTAGTATAATATATATGTATAGGTATTATATAGGTATATATACACATACATACATGTATATATACATATATACATACACACATATACAAATACACACATAATATATATGAGGTTTTGTGAACCTGGAAAATTGGACCTGAAACGTGCCTCTGATTCTTCCAAACTCTTATTAAGAATGAACTCTGTATTTCTAATCTGTTGGAGGAGTCTAATTTTGTCTACCTGACCCAAGTACCCCTCAATTCAGTCATTACTTATTAATAACCTATGCATTGCCAAGTCTTGTGCTCAGCAGTGGGATTCAGCATGTACTCCCCAAACTTCAGGCACTTATCACATGGTCACCATAAATAAATTGGCATCTCTGTGTCTGTCACCTGGGCTTTAGAGAAGAGGCACATGATGGCTACCAAGAGAAAAAGAGGACAATCTTGACTGAGGATCGTCCTTTCTAAGATCTGCCAATAGAGCTGAGATCCAACAGAGTAAGGACACTGAGCCTGGGGAAAGGTTTAGGTAAGGTAGCCGAGGAGACGAGGGCTGTGTGTATAAAGCCTGTGTGATGGTCTCAGCAACTGAACAAAGACCCTTGTGGCTTGTGGGTAAAGACTGTAGTGGCATGAAATGGACATTGGTAAGTGAGTCCCATGCAGAGGCTGGTGGCCCATAGAAAGAGGCCTTGCTTGTGTTTAATCCCTGTAGCTGTGGCAAATCACTAAAGGATGTTAGGCAATAGAATGACATGGCCATATATATCACATTGACACTTTCTAGAGAATGTCATAGCTAGAAGAACGCAGTTCCAATGGTTGTGGTGAAACCAGTTGGAGACATTGATATTCAGAGCAAAAATTAAGGTAGCTGAGATGGGTGCTTCCAGTGGAGGTGGGAGAAGTAGGCAGATACTGGACA
>JADRCD010234024.1:0-10961 GCA_019843815.1 Montemys delectorum
CACAGTGAGCATCTCATGCATAGAGAGCTAGAGGGAGCTCTCAGCCTTTAGAAAGCCTTCTGCTGCCAGGGTCCCAAGTCCCACCCCTTGCTGTTGGGGAATCTGTGCTCAGTAGGCTTGAGGGACCAGCCTCTGATTGTCCCGACGGCTGGGGGAAGAGACACCCACAAACTGCATGCTAAGAGATATAAGCAGGGGCACTGCTTCCCTTGGAGCTGAAGTTGGCAAGATTCACCCACCAACACAAGCTAACTAAGAAGAACCATAAGCCCAGCCACCAGAGCCAGTGACACTCAACAAAGGACTAGCGGGCTGGCACAGTCCTCATGGTACCTCTCGCTCTGCAAAACTCTGCTACAACTCCATCCCGACCCGAGGCTCCATGTCCCTCCCCATCTTGCCCAGGACAGGAGGGTGAAGAGAACAGAACTAGCCCACAAGCAACTTCACCCTCCCCCAGCACAAGCCCTTAGCTCTAGCCAGGCATTGCACAGTCTGAGGCCATGGGGTCACCATGAGAGGGAGGAACCATGGGGCGAGAAGAGAGCTCAGGAGAGACAGGGATATGGAAGAGGCAGGGGCTAGGAGAGGAGGGGCTGCATGCGGAGGACAGGCGTACAGGCAGGGGGGACTGGTGTAGCATGAGGCAAAGAGAAGAAGAGAGCGGAAGAGGGGGGGTCAAACACGAGAGACATTCTGTGTACCTCAGGACCTCCGACAAAGAGGAGTCGCTGTCATCAGACCTGGGAAGGGCAGAAAATTAGCTGGATTAGGGGAGAGAGGAAAACACACGTAGGAATGGCGGGAGCAGCGGCAGCAACAGTGCAGGGAGGTCAGAGGACGGTTATTCTCTTCAGGGAAGGCAGAGAGAGGCAGAGGAAGAAGGCCTTCAAGGATAGTGGTGGGGTTGGGGTGGGGACAAACCAGCCTGGGAGCTGGGAGGGTCCCCCCAGCAGTGGGCCACCAGGGGGTCTCTCAGCTAGCAGGGTAGGGATGAGGAGGGAGCCACAGGAGGTGTGGGAGGCCAGCCCACTCTTGGGAAGATGGTTCCAGGACTCTCTGCTAGTTCCAAGCTCTCTGGTTGGCCCACGCTGCATAAGCTGGGGCCGACTGCATCACCCTAGCAATGCTCAAGCCTGCCCAAGTCATAAGGAGGCCCCTGCTGCTCTTCTCCTTGGCTGAGACTGTGTCTAGAAGCTAACTCTGTTGCATGTGGGTCCCCAAACTGGACTCATGGATAGGACCAAAGTCTGTAGAGCAGGCTATGGTGGGCAGGATCCTAGCCCAATTCTTGGGAGAAAGAAAGGAAGGGAGGGAGGCAGGAAGGGAGGGAGAGAGAGAGAGAGAGAGAGAGAGAGAGAGACAGAGACAGAGACAGAGACAGAGACAGAGACAGAGACAGAGAGAAGACAAAAGACAGACAAGTTTAAGCTGGATGTAGTGGCACATGCCTGCACTTCTAGCACCCAGGAGGCTAAAAGCAAAAAAGGGTTTGATAGTCTAGACACATGGCAAGGCCCTGTTTCAAAGACAGAATAAAGAAATAAATAATAGACAAAGTGGCCTGTCAAGTCAATCGCATGGCACTGGGGGAGAGATAAGGAGGGCCAGATATGTCCACAGCTCCTTCAACAGGAGCCGAGCTGAAGCAAGCCTGGGAAAGGAAGGACACTGTCCGGGATGCTGACCTTCTGGGTCTGCCATCACGATGTTAGCATCAAGGGAGCAGCATTTTGAGCCAGAAGGGGAGACTTGTGTGAGAGGTGGGGCAGAGCACGTGTCACGCACAGCAGAGCAGTCTACAGTTTAGACTCCGCTGGGGGTCACAACATCATTGCTCCTCATGGAGGGAAAGCTTGTAGGGGGAAAAAAGGAAGGCATCCTTTGGGGAGCTACAGAACTGAAGACGGTCACAGCGGGCTTGGGGGAGCACAGGGACGAGATCAGGAATGATGGGGTTTGCCCAAGGCAAAGTCCCGCTGTCAGGGTTAACAAGTTAGAGTCAGCAGCACCCCCGACTCTGGGCCGCTTTCTAGGCAAGAGCCCTTGGGTTCTGCTTTGGACCATATTCTGATGCAAATCCTTGGGCTGACTGACAGTTCAAATGGAATTCTGCATGTATAGCAGACTGCAGAGCAACGTTAAGACCTTCTGAATAGAGGGATGGCTGTGAACAGAATGACCCCATTGCAACGATAGCGAAGCAACAGGAGCTGCAGCACAGCTGCAGGTGAGGCTGCTACATAGGCATGTCTCAGAGGTCTCCGTCTGCTGGGCACTGCTCAAGGATCACGGAGGGGGGGCGGGGCGTGTAAAAGCTCTTGCCATCGGATAGGATGGTAGTTGGAGCTTAAGGAAGGGCTTCCAAGAACAGCAAAGGTAGCAGAAGCAGATAACTGGGGCACTTTAGAGTCCCCTCTGGTATGCTTGCCCCACGAGGCCACCGTGCCTGACTGTCCCACCCTCGGAGGTAACTTCTCTCTTGTCCTTTCCCAGCATCCCAGCATGCTTGAGGGGAAGGAGAGACCCTTGGTCAGTACAGAAAACATGCTAGCGCCAGGGCCTCACGGCTCCAGGGAGCCAGAACAGGAAGGCTGGAGTCTATCCACTTAAGCCGCCCCACAGGTCCCCTCCCGGCACCAAGCCTCCCCTGGCTCTCCACAGGCCCTTACTTGTCCAGTGCTGAGCCCTGGCTCTGATTGCTGGTGAGACGAGAGAAGACGTTGCGGTCGTTGCGGGGCCGAGTGGGAGGTGATGAGGGAGGTGTGAATCCCATGTCTGTGGATCTGGGAAATGAGGGCAGAGAGAGTCATCGGTGATCAGACCCTCGCCCGGACGTCCACCTAACTTTTGTCCCACCACAGAGCCCCAGAGGTTGGAGCCTGTTGTGTAGTGACCTCAGAACTGCTTGGCCTCAGTCAAGATCCCAGAAGTTGTTCTTTTTAAATACTGATTTGATTTGATGTGGGTGGGTGCCAATGCACAATGTGTGTGTGTGTGTGTGTGTGTGTGTGTGTAGGGCCTGCGGAGGCCAGAAGAGGGCACCTTAGGACTCGAGTTACAGGTGGTGAGCCTCATGAGAGATGGGAGGTTGAACCTAGGTCTTCTGGAAGAACAGCTTGTTGTGCTCTTAAGCACAGAGCCATCTCTTCAGCTCCTAGATGCTGTTCTTAAAAATCACTTCCTCATGGTATATTTGGAGATTCACCTGCTTTTCGAAACCTGCTTGTAATCCCACACTCGGTTTTTTTGTGTGAATCTCAGACTTAACAAAAAACAGTGTAGCGAAAATCCTGAGTAACTGGCAGAGGCTGTTTCCACCTGGACCCTGGAAGCAGGCGTTCTGATGGTGCCTAGCTTGCCACTTTTTTTTTTTTTTTTTTTTTTTTTTTTTTTTTTCGAGACAGGGTTTCTCTGTGTAGCCTTGGCTGTCCTGGAACTCACTCTGTGGACCAGGCTGGCCTCGAACTCAGAAATCCGCCTGCCTCTGCCTCCCAAGTGCTGGGATGAAAGGCGTGCGCCACCGCCGCCGCCCGGCACTTGCCACCTTTATTTGTGATTCTTAACGATGCTTTTGATTTTTGTTTGTGCTGTGCCACATGATCTCGCTAGGTAGACCAGGCTGGCTCTGAGTTTGCAAATGATCCTCCTGCCTCTACTTTCTGGGTGCTAATATTACAGGTGCGGGCTACCAGGCCCAATTACCTGTTAGGGTGTGATTACCGAAACAGTCCCATGGCATCATGTAACAGTGCTCTCCAACGTTGCTAAGCATTAGAAAGCTGGGAGAGATTACACAAGCTTCCTTGGTGCCACAGTGCTGTGGTTGAGCTCAGTACTAACAAGCAATGGCATCCAGTACCTAAGGTGCCTTTAAACAGAGACAGACCTAATAGAAGGTGATGCTGATGCTGACATCAGAGTCATCTCCTCACATGGTTCTCCATCCTCCCTGAGACCAGCGACTCTGATTCACCGATTCGGTGTTCAGAACGCTTGAACCAGGAGAAACAACAGTTCCTTCAAGGGAGCGTCTATGACTGTGCTGGCCCGCTCATCCCTCTCTTTGGAAAGCTGTCCTTACATTCCCCTCCCTTTGGATCAGCTTCATGAGTTCCGATTTCCCCTCAGACCACAACTTCAGCATGTTCTCTGAAGATGAAGTCCGTCAGGGTCCAAGTGTACAGATATCCGTTCAGCCCCTCTCCACCAGGACCACATGCAAGCCGGTGCTATGGGCATCTGCTTTGGTAAAGACGGGAGGCTGGCGTCTGGCATCTGGCACAGGTTCCACGGGTTTTCCTGAGCCCCAATGTCTTACTATTCAGCTAGGAAGACCACCAGAAACCTCTTAAGATTAAATATATGACCATTGGGCCATAAAGAGTCATATATGTGGAAACTCTGCAGAACTGGGCCCATGTGTGCCTGACTAGCTGTAGACTCCTACATGACTTCTCTGATAGCCTGAGCTTCCCTCATAGAAGGAAGCCTTTGAAAGAACGGAAACTGGGCTGGAGAGATGGCTCAGTGGTTAGGAGCACTGATTGCTCTTCCAAAGGTCCTGAGTTCAAATCCCAGCAACCACATGGTGGCTCATAACCATCCATAATGAGATCTGACGCCCTCTTCTGGTGTGTCTGAAGGCAGCTACAGTGTACTCACATGTAATAATAAATAAATCTTTAAAAAAAAAAGAACAGGAAACTACAAAGGATTTAAGACCGCAAAAAGGTGCTAAAGCACATTTGGACAATTCCAGTCAAAGCTGCTGCGAGCCATTCAGGTAGAGTGCATATCGGGAGTTTTCAGTCCGTGGTTTAGCTATGTGCTTTCAGGTGCCTTGCGGAGATGGCATCTCATGAGCCCAGACCTGACATGGTTGGTGGTTGGCAAGGGTTCATGGCAAAGCTAATGTATGATGATCCACAGAGGAGAATCTCATAGCCATCTAAGGCCTGGGCTGACAGTGACTCTGGAGTAGATTCTAGAAGAAGCTCTTACCTGATGGGCTGTCCTCGGTCATAAGACTTCCTTCGGGTCAGAGGGGATGTGTCCGTGGCACCTCGAGACTGCCGAGGGCTGGAAAAGAAGGTTCCAGTGAATCTGAGACCTAACTTTCTGCCTGCCTTGACCCCCCACCCCCCATGTACCTGGGTCTCCCTCCTTACAAAGTGCTGCCCCGGGTGGGCAGGCTGACGGTGCGTGAGACCTTGTCCCGGTAGTAGGGGTCCCGAATAGAGAAGCCCACCCCATCCTCTTTGATCTCAACGAGGGAGGCCAGGGACTTGGTAATGTTCTTGGTGGAGCTGTCCAACGGGGGTCCTAGGCACTCCGCAGATACGGCCTTCATCTGTGCAGACAGCTTGGGCTCACCCTAGGAAAGGAAGGATGAGTGAACCAATTTGCCCAACTGGCAGACCATAAAGGGAAAGTGAGAGCTTGACCTGATGGCACAGATCTGCCACCCCAGGTACACAGGAGGCTGAGATTCTAGGGGGGAAGAACAGAGGAGAGCAGAACAAAGGACTGAGAGGTGGGTGAATTCTAAAGAAAATGACACTGCCTGGCCTGAGGGTGAGTTGCTGATAGAAGCCCTTTGCCAGACTACACAAACCGCAGTATCCAGACTGAATTCCTGTTAGCCTGCCTGGGACTAGGCACAACTCAACGCTCATGGCATGGTCTGCAGCTTCCTGAGTCTGGCTTTAACAAGCCGTGAGTGTTGGTCCACTCTAACCACTAACCCCTTGCTGTTAAGAACACTCTCCTCCTGTTGACTTTCATGCGCTTGGACAGTTTCAGGCAAGATCACCAGGGATCTGGACTCAGCTTTGACCCTGAGTCTTCCTGTGGGGAAGGAGATATTCTCTAAAGCAGGGTCGTGTCATCAGGTAGAGTAGAAAGAAGCTTTTAATTGCTCTGGTCATTTCTCCCGTCTTGAAAAGAATGGGCTGCCTGGTCTACATAGCAAATACCAGGTTAGTTCTTCCTTCCCCGCCCTCAATTCTAGGCTAGATCCTTCTTGGCACCTTCATTCCTGATGAGGATAACACTGAATTGGGGCTTGGGGCATGGAAGTACAGGCGTAGAGATCAGGCTGTGAGGGTGGCCCTGATAAACCTACAGCCTGTCTTCCAGTAGGGCTTACCTTGAACTTGAAGTCGTCATGGCTGCTGGAGCCTTTCATGGTGAATGACTGGGAAAAGCTGGAGAAGAAGCCGCCAAGAAAGTTTAGGACCACGTTAGTTATACAGTCTCTCTCTAGGACTTAGACATCTGGGTCCCAAAGAGCCTGCAAATCCAAGCTCAGCCCTGGGGCCCTATGGCAACCCCCTCCTCCACCCAACCCCACCCCCCACCCCCAGTGCATGCTGTGAGGCAGCCTCCCTGCTAGAAAACTCACCTCCCCTCAGAGAATTCTGAAACTTCCTCATCTGTGCTTGCATAGCCATTCTCTGAGGGAGGGAAGGAAGGAAGGAAGGAGGTTGAGAGACCCCCATCAGAGTATGGGGAAAGGAGACACGGCCTCCCCTCCAGCATCACCCGGTAGGATCAGACCAAGGCTTCTGAGGGAATCCCCTACACTTATGCATACCATGTTGCACATTGTAGATGAGGGCCTGCAGCTCAGGGTACGCCTCGGCCTTCTCACGCAAAGCATCTAGGAGCAGGTGGTTCTGGGAAGAGCCTGTCATGTCTGTCTGTCTGAGGCGTCCTTCTAGCAGCCGGATCTGGGCCTCCTTCTGGGCTACTTGAAGTCCCTGGGGGCAAAGAACAAGGCTGGGGCTTACTCTTGCTGGCTGTGGTTGAAGCTGTCGCCCCCTGAAGCTGACTCCTCCATACACATTAGGGATGGTTACCTTAGCACACACTCTATTACGGGTGGACTTGTGACGCCCTCATTCATACGCACAAGTCCCAACCTCTGTTACCTCAAAATGTGACTGGACTTGGAGACAGGTTCTTTAGAGCGGAAACCAGAATTATAGGAGGTCATAGGGTGGTCCCTAACACAGTGTGGCTGGTGTCCTCGTACTAGATCATGACAAGCCACACAGGAGATCATGTCAAGACTAGAAGGGTACTATGGCCAGGGAGGGAGGCTACGGAAAAATCCACCCTGCTGACACCTGGATCTTAGACATAGTAAAGCCCTGTTGTTCCAGCTGCCCAGGCTGAGACATTCTATCAATGGCAACCCTCGAACATCCACACAATCCCCTAAGACACAAAGCAACACGGAGGAGCCACTGAGGGTCTGGCTAAGAGTGGGGCAGGGTGGCCTCCCAGCCTCTTTCCAGTTAACTATATGTACACTGGCTGGTGTCTGTCCCCAAGACTCAGGCTCTAGGACAGAAGGAAACATATTCTCGGACCACTGAGTAAGGAGAGGAGCCCAAAAGACTCCTGACGTTCTGGTAGGCAGAGGGTGGAACGTGATTTTTGTTTGCTGTTCGCAATTCTTATGTACACATACTTCTCTCTCTGTCTCCAACAGACCCAAGCCTAGTCCTGCTGAGGACGGGCCCGGGGCCAGGACACCTTTAATTGAAGCTCTGTAGTGTGCCAAGCCTCTACACGTAGCGTTCTGCACAACTAGCTACAAGTTCTTTATTGTCAACGTTTGGGTTTTATAGCCACAGAACCTGAGGCTTGCAGATTCAGTAGCTTGTCCCAGCCTGTGAATGACGCAGGCGGGAAGGAGCCAAACCCGTGGACTTCACTACCAGGGTATGCGATGCCCGTCTTGTGCCAGGGGAGCTGCCAGCTCACCTTGTCAATGGACGCCTTGAGGAAGTTGTCTAGCAGTAGGCGGGCTTCAGCCAGAGAGCAGGAGCTAATGACCACCGATGTGTCTGTTGAGTCCAGCTCCTCCTTTAAGAGCAGAAAGCAGAAACAGCATCACACAGGGCTGTCCACACACTCATTGCTACCCCCACCCCCCCCCCCCCGCCCCCAGCCAGGCCGGGTCCCAGGGGCACCTTGGTTTCTTCCAGCTGCACGATGGTGGCTTGGCAGTCAGTGATGCTGTCATTGATGTAGTCAATATTGGCCGCCAACACCTCTATCTCCTCAGCCAGCTCCTGTAGCCCCTTCTCCTCCTCGGGGCTCTCAGCCTGCAGGCGCTCCCGCTTCCTCCGCAGCGCCTCCTGTAGGAGGAAGAGCTCCTCCCTTTTCTGGGAAAGCGGGAGGGGGTTGGGGGAGGAAGACAGTGATGGAAGACGCCTCTCAGGCACAGGCGCTGCTGCTGCCCACAGCTCCTACACCAAGCCACCCTCCTGTCTGGGGTTGTCCAGAGGTCAGAAGAGGCACGAGGAGCAGAGGGTGGGAGACAGGGGGAGGAGTGAGGAGTCAGAGAAGTGAGAAGTGAGAAGTGACCGGATATGTGGAGCGTGGGGTAGAAGAGATGGGGAGGTAGGTCCCACCTTTATGAGCCGCTCCATATCAGCCTCCAGGTTGACGATGGTCATTCTCTGCATGACAATGTCAATGATCCTCCGCTCCAGGGACTGCCATTTGAGTCTCGCAGCCTTACTGAAGCTTTGGCTGGCTCCCTTCTTTTGGAACTTTTTCCTGGGAGGCAGAGGCAAAGGGGCTTTGGCTGGCTGCTCTGCAACTCTGCTGAGGCCCTTCCCCAGAGCTGGAAGCAGACAGCCCAGGCACCAGAGCTCTTCCCTTTACATCTCCTTCCTCACCCTGGTCTGGCGCATGGAGCACTCAGACTCCTCACCTGGCTGGGCGGCTGCCGTTGACAGAGGCTGTAGGGTGGTCCCCTAGGAAGTGGTTGATTTTTCGGTTCCACTGACGCACTATACTGGAGACAGAGCGAGCTCCTGACTCGGCCTCAGACGAGGTAGTGCTGGCAGACACCTCGGCCCCAGAATCCATATTGGGGGGCTTCAATCCTACACGCCCGGCCACTCGCTCAGACATGGGTTTGGCCAAGCGCCTCAGTGCAGAAACCTGGGGAAAGTGGGGACAAGAAGAGAGACAGGAAGCCTGGAATGAGGTACTGGGGAGAACAGAGGCAGCTCTGCGCAGGTCTAGCTTGGGGCTATAAAGGGGTAAGATGTCTGTGATGTAAAATAAACATAAAATTCATTCTTTCTCTCTCTCTCTTTCTCTCTGTATTTTATGGGTGTGTGTGTCTGCATGTGTGCATCGAGATATGCATGTTCATGTGTTCCCAAGGGTGTGGAGTATCTTGCACTATTGTCCCCTCTTACGTTCCAGGACAGTGTCTCTCAATGGCCCTAGAGCTCGTCAGTTAGCTAGACTGGCTAGCCAGCAAACTTTGGGATCCACCAGTCTTGCCCATGCCCCAGTTGTTAACGTGGATATTGAGGTTCAAACACAGGTTCTCATGCTTATGTGGTGAGTAATTTAGTGACGGGGCCATCTCTCTAGCCCTTTTCGCTCTTTTGTAAATAAGTGACCAGCTAGGCCCTGAGGTTGGGATGTGGATTCTGCCTTTTAGGCTCAGCGGATTGGTTGAGAAACCATTTCTCATAGGCTGCTATAAATTGGCAAGGCTGTGCTCACTAGATGAAACAAGATCCAGGCTACAATTAGCATGGGGTCCCCCCCCCCCACACACACACACTTCAGAGGAGAGCAAACATCAGAGCCAGGGCTAGTCCTGTATAACCAGGCTACCTGGTGAGAGCACTCACCTCCTGGGTTTTCCTCCTCAGAACTATTTCCTGCTGGCGCTTCTGAGATTCCAGGGCCCGTATCTGAAACTGAAAGAAAAGGGTTGGGCCACCTTCAGCCGCCAACTGCAATCTTTTTTGAGGGGTGTGTATGTGGGGGTGAGGTTCGAGACAGGGTTTCTCCATGTAGCCCTGGCTGTCCTGGAACTCACTCACTCTGTAGATGAGGCTGGCCTTGAACTCAGAGATCCACCTGCCTCTGCCTCTGTCTCTGCCTCTCAAGTGCTGGGAGTAAAGATGTGTACGACTAACTTTCTGTCCAGACAGGACTGGGGACAGGGTGGGTAGCTCTGTAGTCAAAGGCTCAATATTTTCTTGTGTGGGATGATTCTCCCACAGCCAAACTGTAGATAAAATGGTACCCAGAGTCACACCCTTCTCCTGGGGTGGCCATGAGGAAGTCCTGCCCACAAGGACAATTCTCTGGCTCTTATCTCCTACCATGAACACAAATCTGAACTAGAGGCCCAGTCCTCCTAAACCTATTTCTTCTGGGCCTGAAGCTCCTCTACCTGTTTGATTTTGCTGGTGACTTTGGGCAAATTCTTGCCCTCCTCCGGACTCAAGTTATCGTCTGGGACATGTAGGGGTGGGGACAGAAACCAACAGTGGCTCTGCCTTTCTGATGGGCTCTACTCTGCTCCAAGCGTGGCTCTTGCCACTTGGAACAGTAGGAACTAGGGGGCAAGGGGGAGGAGGGGAGAAGGGAAATCAGTAGAGAGTGGTGGCTGAAAGCTCCCAGAGGGCCTCTCACCTCCTGCCTCCGTTGCTCCTTCTTGAGCTGAGCAATCTCCCGGTTCCTCTTGGTCTCCACCAGTCGCCGCCGCTGCTGCTCCTCACGCATTTGCTTCATGAGGGCTACCTGGGAGGGCAGAGGTAACAGAGGTGAGGCAGGGCTAGGCAGGAGTGGTCCACGAGCCTCAGTCAGTAGCTGGTAGTGGGGGCACCGGCCAGGGGAGTGGTGTTCTAGGCAGCACTGACTGGGGCGGCGGGTCTGAAACATAAGGTTTCCTTCCCAGTCATCCTCAGGGGCTAAGATATATTACACGTTGACAAGCTGCTAAAGAACTGGCCTTCCCACTTAAAGTCTATCCTAGCCACCGTCCTCAGCCTGACTGAAGATTCCAGGCCCCATCTCAAAGTGAGAGAGGCATAATGAGAGCTGCCCACACGGCAGGCCCCGTCCTTATGACACTCATATGAGAAAGACATCTCTCCTATCTTATAAAGAAAGAAATGAGCCTT
>JADRCD010234025.1:0-21047 GCA_019843815.1 Montemys delectorum
CTTCTTCTTCTTCTTCTTCTTCTCCTCCTCCTCCTCCTTCTCTTCCTCCTCCTCCTCCTTCTTTTCCTCCTCCTTCTACTCCTCTTTTTCCTTTTCCTCCTGCTCCTCCTCCTCCCCTTCCTCCTCTTCTTCCTCCTACTCTTCCTCCTGCTCCTCATCTTCCTGCTACTTCTCCTCGTACCCCTCCTCCTCTTCCTCCTCCTCCTCCTCCTCCTCTACCTTATCCTCTTTTTCCCCTTCCTTTTCCTCCTCTTCTTCTTGAATATCACAAAAAGCCAATGTTTTTTAAAGTGGCAATTAAATACAGATTGAGCTGAGAATTATGTGGACTTAAAGGCTCCACTATATATTGCTGCCATTACAGAACTCATCAGACAGCCTCCTGTGTGTGAGACAGTCATCTCTATTACTCAGAAGAGCACAAGCCATCTACTTGAAAAGGACCATCTTCCAGTGGTCCGGCAGGCAGACACCCACACATAACAAACCTTATCGAGTCTGTGTCACAGTGTGCCATACAGACTCTGAACAGAGGAGTTTACAATGTACCCATAACAGAACGTGCCTATGACGAGAGAATACATTAAGCACTGAACTATGATCAGACATTGCACTAAGTGCTTTTTTAATGTTAATCTATTCACATGTACCTTGTTGTACTCTCTCTTGACTTCTTACTTCAGGTAAATAAAACCTAATCTCCTTTCTACCACCCTCAGCAGCAACCTGACCATTAGCAGTGTGACCAAGAACCTGTTCCCCTTCCCTTGGCCATACTAGTCTTTTCTGTTCTTCAAATAAGTTAAGATCTGGACCTCAGTCTGGCTGCCTAAGCATAACCCATATCTTTTCAAGACCATAATGTGATTAACACATCAATCAGGTTCCAGGTAAAATGTTGTCTTCCTCAGAGGTGCCTCCTAGGACATTCCTGTCTCATCTGCAAGCATTCTGCAGTCCCACTCTGTCATCTGCACTGATTTCTTAAATCACTAAGCTTATTTAATTCTACTGACTTTGTTCTACTTGCCTGTCTCCCTCACACTCTTCCATGTATCTTGTTCATTTCTGTCTACACTTGCCATACAACCAGCATTCAAGAAATATTTCTGAATGAATGTTAAATCTTCACCTTACAGGTGAGTTAGCAGGAATGTGAGGCCATAAAAGCAGGAAAAGAATAATTGACCTGGCCGGGTGGTGTTGGTGCACACCTTTAATCCCAGCACTTGGGAGGCAGGGGCAGGTGGATTTCTGAGTTCGAGGCCAGCCTGGTCTACAGAGTGAGTTCCAGGACAGCCAGGCGTATACAGAGAATCCTGTCTCGAAACAAACAAAACAAAAAAATTTTGATATTTGAACCCGAGTCCAGGTGGCACCAGAGTTTATGCTTTTTCCTGTATTTTTACATATTATTTATATAATCATACAAAGCCAGTAAGCAAACACAAAAATAAGTAGAAGAAATGCTAGCTATTTGTTGTAAAAGAGCTAGACTGTCTTTATCAGGGACACCTATTATAAAGAAGGGAGATGGAGAGAAGTCTGGGAAAGTGGGTCACCTCATTATTGGTCCAGAGCAGGGGCTCAGTGAACAGAAAGAGATGCAAACTGCATGCCATCCTCACAGGATCAGGAGACCATGGTGACTTCTGCAATGAAAGGGCACTACATTCAAAATTTAGCTGGCTATTTATTGATTAGGTAACTTTGAGAACATGTACCTTCTCTGACTCTCAAATGTAAAAATTAATGGAAATTGTGTGTGTGTGTGTGTGTGTGTGTGTGTGTGTGTGTGTGCATGTATGTGTGTGTGTAATATATACAGAAAAGTAGATACATATATATGTGTACATACATACTAGATAGATATATTAACAGATGATAGATAGATAGTCATGCTTGAAAGCTTATATGAAAGTGTAAATCTCTCAAAAGCCAAAGCCCTCTTTTTGCATGAAATTCTGCAAGTTGATTGGAGCTAGACAGCAAAAATTCCTAACTATAGTCAGTCAGTTAAGTAAATATTTTCATAAATGACAATTTTTTAAAAACAGACCCAACAACTATGAAGTCATAGGACAGACTGATGATAGAAAAGCCACGCCAGAGATTGATAAGCATCTTCTCAAGGCAGCTCAGGTCTTGCTTTAAAATATGTGATACTTAAATAAATGGGAGGGATGCAAAGGTTGACATTTTTTTGTGTGTAGTAGACCATGAGTAACCATGTTCCCAAAAACTACCTGCCACATCCACTGACACCTTTTGCTCTATGACATAAACATAATTAAGAAGTGATTAAAGAAAGAAATCAACAGCCACTCAGAGGGACTCAGTGAGTCCCTGCAAGAGCTGAGGGTTTCTGAATCAACTGTGATTCCATTTTATGCTTAATGCGACGGAAATTCTTGTGAGAATCGCCTTCTTAGGCCAGAAACAAAGCTGCGGTGACTTAGAGGAAACTTCTCTTTAGGGTGGGGTACACTCAGCCTAGCCATACCCCAGTGTTGTTTTTCAAAGCCTGGAAGCCTAGCAGGTAAGTAAATGCAGAAATATTAATATTAAATGCAGGAAATGCCTGCAGTGGAGAAGCAGACAGCAGCAGTTTGGGTTTAGAAAAAGAACCCAGCCATATTTTCACTAGACATTTCTATTTACTTCTTACAGAGCATATTTGTTATATCCCTATATTTTTTCCTCACACAAATATTCATGCTATTTATATAAATATTCATAGAAAGAACCTTCAGGAATGTGTTAAGTGTTTCTGAATCTCTGCAATGGGGAATAGAAGGAATGATATGATACAAGGCCACTATTGAGGAATGGGGCCAGAACATCCATCCTAAGTCTGGTGTCTATAAACTCATCCTCCTCATGTAGCAAAGAATTGCTGGGGTCAGCAGAGTAGAAAGAACCTGTGATCACATTATTAAATGTTGCTCAGGGGTCATCCAGAAGTGCAGAAGCAAAAAAACCTCGGAAGCTTTTTTCTTTGACCAGCAAACAGGTACTGAGAAGCCGTTCTGTACATGTTGCCAGCTAGCTGAGTGGTTTGAAAGTGGCTCAGCCTCCAAACACACCTTCAAAGCATGTTGCAAAGATGTTAGTTTTATATACACAGAACTTCACAAGGTGAGTTAAACTTGAGTGAATTGAGAACTATAAATGATGAAAGATGCTCTATGCTGGCTAAACTCAAAGATTTCATTGACAGTCTCAGAGAAGCCCTTGGCTCTGAGATATGAAGGCATCCCTCACACAAAGTTCTCATTTGGGGATGTAGCTTAAGGGCAGCATCAAAGGTTAAAGAAAAAACTCTGAACAAGAACTAGATTGACAGATTTTGCTTTGCATCTCACAGTATATCACCTGGGACACAACTATGCAGAAGATAATTTTTCTATAAGAAGAACAAGGGTAGACTATAAATAAACTCCATTAAGGCCAAGATATGTATAGGAGTCTATCCTGGGCTCACTACCAAAAGAGCCAGAGGTTCATTTCTTCACTGTCCCTCTGTGACCAGACCGGACTCCTTGTAATCCACAGCCCATCTCAGAATTAGATTTACACGGTAATCTGCATTTAAAGAGAATGTCCATCAATAAAGTCACTTTCTAATGACACTCTACAAGAGAGGCAGTTGCTCCGTAAATCAATGTTACCACCCTATGGCAGAATACAAATAACACTTAACCATTTGTTATTGTATCCTTTAAAACCAGGACACAAGGAAAAATAATTTCTGAATACAGAACATTCCGTATGGGCACGAAGTCCTGAAATAACCAAGCCCCTGGGGCCTGCTCAGATTTTTTTAGCAAGACTTGACCTATGAAGAACAGGTTGAACATCCCTAGTCAGAATTATGAAATCCTACAAAGTCAGAAGCTTTTAAAGCTCCTAGTCCCAACAAAACCACAAGTGAAAATTTCTGTACTTTATGAGATGGATTACAGCTAAAACTCAGGTAAGATATATATGTACGTGTATGTGTATGTATATGTGTATGTGTATGTATATATGTATATATATGAATAAATATGAATGGTCTAGTTGATTAGTTGTTTTTGTTTGTTATTTAAAATTTATTTATTACATTCCGATTGATGCCTCCTCCTTGTCGCCCTCACACAGTCACTCCCCCACCCCCTCCATTTTAAAACTACTTGTATAAGATATATATGAAGCATAAAGGAGTTTGATGTTTAGACTTGAGTACCAAACCAAAGACATCTCATTATGTACGTGAAAATATTCCAAATCTTCATAACATCTGAAACCAGCATCCAAGTGAGGCATATTTCATGGGTGTTGGTTTGGCAGTGGTTGTAGTGGGGCTGTCAGAGGACAAGTTTTAGTCAGGCTTTCCATTGACTTTGGGACATGGGTACTAACATTCAGTCTCCCAGGACTCAAAGTCCCATGTTGTTGAATTGGACTCTTGACTTGAAAAGGAAGCAATTTAATGTGATCTACACATTTCTGGTTTAAGGAAGTGTGTTGCATCTTGCTATTTCAAAGATATCAGAGAATATGTATGCTACACTAGAAGCAAGATTACTATGGTAGTAAGGATTCCAGTCCCATGAAGGAAAGAAACTGACATGACTTTGAACTGCTGGTTCCTATGGGGTTTCCCCTTGTTCTTTCACAAGTAGTCTCTTTGTAACTGTAAGTTTCTAAGAGCTCTTCATTTGAGTCAGAACGACTACGAGCAAAGCATTCAAAAACCTGGATTTTTAAACTAATTGCTTGCCATAATGACCTCCTAGCCAAAGCTTAAGATGTCTTCTTTGATTATCCATAACATATACCTGTCAACCTATATGTTAGACATTTTAAGTGAAGGCCTTTTCCCTGGAACTAATGCTACGGTATGGGTTACTTACTCTAAAGCGTCGTCTTTGTTCTTCCTCTCCCCCATCATCCTGCTGAAGAGGTGTTCCACCTACCCATATTCTGTTGTCTCAGTTCCTCAAACCAGGATGATCAGGCTCCCAGCAACCATCACCCTATCAAAACTTCCAAGGGAATTCCACCCAGACTCCAAAGTCAATCATTCTAGTTGTTTAGCTTTGTAGCCCAACTTATCGTGAGATATGAGTTACATCACACACAAAATTTAAAATCAGAAATGGATAATCCAAAGATGATCTAACCCCAGGAAATGCTCATGAAGCATCATTACAATCAACAACATTTTAAAACTAGCCGACCCTTGAATGCCTGCTTCAGATCATCTCTCTCTCCTCACAAAGCAACCACTCCTAATGACTGCCCTTTTCCTAGCTTCCGCATTGATGCCTTAGTAGGCATCCCTAAGCAATTTGTTTCATGGGAACTGTCTTTCGAGTTTATCTACTGTTTCCTATTGATCTATCCTACCTACTGTGAGACTGGTTGCTTTCTGTTGCACGAACTCATCTATAGTATGTTGCTTTGGGACCTATGGCGTTCCAGTTCTGACTAGGCTACCATGTGTTTGCCTGTTATGCTATAGACTTACAAACATCTCTGGGCAAATGACACTATGCCTCTGGGAAATTCTTTTTCCTCCAGCGAGTTTCTGCTAAATCCACCACCCCTACTGATGCCACATGGTTGGTGTGTGTGTGTGTGTGTGTGTGTGTGTGTGTGTGTGTGTTATTGTTGTTGTTGTTGTTGTTGTTGTTGTTGTTGTTGTTCCTGGTGTTATTCAGTGATTTCTGCTTATTTTTCTTCCTCTATGTTCTGCACAGGAGTCATTGGGACCTCCCCATTTTCAACTCCCATATTTCACTAGAAGCCATCCTCTCTCTAGCTCGGGTCGCAAAGAACTTTACTAAGACGCTTTGTAAATTACTTAATGCTTTTTTTTCCCTCCACATTTCCTCACCAGGCAGGCAGCTAATATAGCTAGCTGGCAGGCAAAGCCTGCCTCCCACCTCTCCAGTCTCTTCATTCTTTCTATGCCTTTCTATGCCCTGCTTCCCAGCCTGGAATTCTTTCTAGCTTTACTCTTTAATTTTCCCACCATGAACTGTTCAGAGATATCGGGGCAATTTGCATCCCTCCCTGTCTGCATACCCAAGCCATAGTGTGCTGTACTCTTCCACAGAAGTTACAATATTCCTTTCTAACTGTTCATTTGTGTCTCCCTCAACAGAAAATAAGAATCCTATCTTAATCATTTCTGTATCCCTGGGAGCAATTGATGAGTAAATGTTGCCAAAATGAAAGACTGTTTACTTAGTGACCTTTGTGAGTTTCCTGCAGAAGAAAACCTCTAGGCATCATCCAACTTTCTGTGGTGGGTGTTGCAGGTAAAACTCCCTAGAAGCCGGCTCTGAGGAGGAGATTAGCATGCAGGATGTTTACTGCTGAGAACTCTTGAATCAAGGCGGTGGAAGAGAACGGAAGGAAAAAGAAAGAAGCAAGATTTGGCAGAGGAAGCCAAGCTGTGATGTCAATTCTGTGGATGCCTTAGCTGACACCACAGGGAATTCTGAGGACATACTTACTGAGGCAGAATGAAAACTACTGGTCCTCAGACTCTGCACCCACTTCAACTGGGCCAGTTTGACCTCTCTAACCCTGGACGAGCTCTGACAGGTAGAGTGAATGTCTGGAAGTCTCCACATTATAAAACAGAGTTCCATGGTCAAGGCTTTACCTTGCAAATGTGAGGTCCAATCTCTATTCCTGGTCATACATACACACATACATACATACATACATACATACATACATACTGCATTTAATTATCCACTCTTCTGAGTTATGAATATCTGCCAGGATTTTCTGTGTCTCCAAATACAGCTGAAGAAAATGGTAATTATTTCAAAGAGATTGGTGCAAAATTTTGTGTTCTGACTTTTTAACCTTGTTTTTTTTTTGTTGTTTTTTTAATCCCTCTGGCTTGAGACATATCTCAAGAGAACCTCACAGAAGCTGCATAGAGACCTCTGCTGTGAGGATCTAATGGGATGTTATTTGAAAAGACAGAGGTTACAGTCATCTCAATATTTAATTGTTCCCCAGCTGATTCTAATGAAGTACACGGTTCACTATTTCAGGCCATATATTTTGTGAAAATTGCAAAGAGAAATTTGGAAACATCTCTACTAATTCCCAAAGTATCTGATCATCAATTCTTCACCTTCATTTCCTACCATTATTTAGACACTGAAATTTTTCAGGAAATGGATACATATATAGCATTCCTTAGACAATCTCAAAAATGTATTGATGAACCACTCTGTCTCCTTCTTAGGCTTAAAAGCTATCTTATAGTAAAGACAAACTAGATTCATTCCTTTTTGTGATTAAATCTCTGTTTCTCGAGTTGTTGATAGCTTGAATAATCTGGAGATAACTGGAGCCTTCATTTGTAGTTTCACAACGTGGTCTGTCTCCCATTTATTAAATTCCCCCTTTAAATCTTAAAAAAAAAAAAAATCTCTGTTTCTCTAGGATTGAGCTATGCTGCACATGTAAGCTCAACTGCAAATGGTTTCTGATGGGTGGGCCTGTTCCAGGAAAAGGCACCGTGCCTTTGTATCTAAAAGATAGTTTTAACCATTCTGCAACTCTATCTTTGTTTCAAAAGTTTATATGATGACCTCTGCCTACCTTGTTGTGATTATCTGTTGCTATGGTCACCTTGCAACTATGTCTTCATTTTGGGGTGTCTTTAGGACTAAGTTTTATGCTTCTGTTCCACTCCTGTAACGATGCGAAATCCCTTATTTGGAAACTCTCTACTGAGCTATAAGAAACTTGTCTTCCAAATGTCCAGTACTGATCTCTTGAACCCTTTCTTCAAGGCAGGGAGCACATGTACACAAATAAAAAAGCTTGCTTTAATTAATTGCTTACTTCAGCTGTTTTGGCTATGATGATTTAAATCTGTGGACCTTTCTCTTCCCATCTTTGGGATTAAACCAAAAGGCACTAAACTAGAATGACTAATTTTTTTGACATGAGAAAATAGTTAACCGGCCTTCAAAAGGCAGAAGATGTGATTAAAGTATTCCTTCTATATAAAGCTCATCAAATAACACCAAATTGAGCGTATAGTTGGTTTAAAATAAAAGCACCAAGGAACAGGGTGCTTACAGAACAGAACAATATAAGTGTGTGTGTGTGTGTGTGTGTGTGTGTGTGTGTGTGTGTGTGTGTGTCTGTGTGTGCTTGCCTTTAGCATACAGGCTGACAACGCACACATACACATATAAATAAGCCTGTCATGATAGAGCTGCAGCTGCTAGGTCTCTGGAATGATGCAACAGATAAACATCAGTGCTTTTATCCAGTATGATAAAATATGCAAAGGGAGGAATAGAGTTGTAAAGAGAGGAGCTTGAGCAGTGTTTTTTAAATGTTTAGCTGAGCTATACAGATTACATTCAATGAAGACATAAGGTAGTTTTGAATATCCCAATCTACTGAGGACTGAGTTAAGAACACAACCCAGCAGGCAGTAAATACAGATTCAGTGACACATTCAGTTACCACTCAGGAACTCTAAACTAAGTCCATGGTAAGTCCCAGATAGAAATAGGTTGGTGTGGTAAATGGCAGCTATGGCAATCATACAGAGACAGGGACAGGGAGAAAATCAATGAGAGGACCTTAGGGGGTGCCAGACTGAAGACATGGATCATGGAAGAGAAACCAAACAGGATTACTAAGAAAAGAGAAACATGGGTGAATACAAGTCCAGAATTTAATATTTTACCAGATTTGGGCTGTTTAGTAATTATCTGTAGAACTTTCTCACCATGATCTTGGATGATAAATTGAGCCATCTCATATGTGGTTTGAGAACCAAGAGATCCCAAGTGCTATTCTGTGAGTCGACTCTTAGATTCTGTTAATTTACCACTGATATTGTTCCTTGCTATAATTGCTATTGATCTTATAAATGCTATTATTAGGTGTTTTGTAATTCAGAAACGTCAACATAAGAACTTTGACAAATATCTCATGGCTTTCGGGTCCCACTGTCAGAGCAGATTTGGCATAGTTGTGAAGAAATAAAACCACAACAGACAGAGAAAGGGTTGAGTTTGGGTAGGTAGGAAGAAGGTAAAGAATGGGCTCTGGCATCCAGTTATCTAGCATAAATGGGGAGTTATTAGAAGATTTCTTTTAAATAACACCAATTATGTTCATTTAAGGATGGGACTATCTCAACTGGGGAAAATAATGAGGATAAAAGTTAGAGAGACGAAATAATAAACAAAGTCTTGGAAGGCTCAGGTTCAAGAGGAATGGTGCATTTATAACAGCATCAAGAAACATCAAAACAACTCAATAACAACACATATGACAGCTATAGAATAGTTTTTAAATAATATTGAATAGCCTGACAAAAAAAATCAAAATGCTGAACTACATACCAACATATTCTATTCACAAATTACAAAAAGAACTCATAAGTACAAATGTTTCTCCTGAAGTTAATGTACACAATGAATTCCAGATTATCAATAGGCTATTTCAATATACACATCTCTTAGCAGTCAACAATATGTCCAACAGACATACCCAGAGGCCAATGTGATGGAGACAGTTTAAACATTTTCCAGGTATATGAGGTTGGAAGCTAAGATTAGCCATCACATAAGGGGTACTTTGATGACAGAAATAGTCACTGAATCCAAAGGACTATAGCCAACATGTAGAAATAGCACATATGGGAATCGCTTTTCTATGTGACAAATTATACTCCAGAGAAATTGAAAAACACTTTCTAATCATTGGAAGTAAACTAATGTATATTCAAGCATGATCATCACCTTATGGTCAACTAAAATTCTAAATATTTAGTGATTAAATTCATTTGTGGTTTTTAAGACAAAGGATCATCACATAAGGCAGGTTGCCCTTGAACTTATTATGTATCTCAGCCTAGGTATAAACTACGAATCCTTCTGCCTTATTCACCTACTTGTTCAGATTACAAACACATGAGACTACCCACAGTTCTAAAGTTTTAAAGAAAAAGATGTAAGGAGCATAAAGAGATGGCTCAGGGGTCAGGAGCACTTGCTGCTCTTCCAGAGGAGCCAGGTTCAGTTCCCAGCACCTATGTGGCAGCTCATAACCACCTGCAACTTTTGTTCCAGGGGATCTGACATTCTCTTCGGACCTCCATAAGAACTATATGCGTGAGTCGCACACATGTATATGCTGACAAAACCACCACTGACAAAACATATGCATAAATTAAAAATAAAATAAAAGAAGATAAATAAATATATTCATGATCTTGGTAGTGGATACATTGTAAGACAAAAAAAAGTACTCATTGTAAGAGAAAAAATAATTTTGACTACAAGAAATTCAAGTGTTAATATTTATTGTACTGATTAGTTTTATGTCAGCATGACATAAGCTAGAGACGTATCTGGAAAGAAGGGATCTATTGAGAAAATGCCACTATTAGATTAGCCTATAGGCAAGACTATAATGCATTCTCTTGACTGGCGATGGATGTGGCTGGGCCCAGTCCATTTGGGGTGGTACCATCCCTGGGCAATTGGTCCTAGGTGCTATAAAAAGCAAACTGAGTAAGCCAAAAGGAGCAAACCAATAAGCAGCTCTTCTCCACGGACTCTGCCTCGCTTTCTACCTCCAGGTTTCTGACTTGAGTCCCTGCTATGTCTTTCTTGGATGGCCTCCAAGCCGTAATATGAAATAAACCCTTTCCTACCCAAGTTGTTTTTGATCATGGTATTTTATCACAGCAATATGTAGAATGGTTGCAATTATCCTGAGACTTCATAAAATAAATGATTAAAAGGCAATCGCTTAAATGGAACTGATATTTGAAAAGCACTAGTCAAGTTCAGTACACAGCAAAGTCATGAGAAATATCAACTATATGAAAAGGCACAAATGGATATTAACATAGTGTTTAGAAGGTCCACTGACATTATTTAGACTTAGCTAAACAATAGTAGTAAGTTTTCCCCTGGTGATGATGATGGCCATCTTAGCTATTGTTTTACTTAATTTATAATACCATGTGTGGATTTTCATCCTGTGGAGTGGGCTTCAAATTCAATCACAATAGTTAGTTGCTTCCATAACAGTTGTGCCATGATTGCACCAGTGGGCACATCCTATCTGGTGATTGGTATTACCATTTATATGGTTTATACTGGATTTATAAGGTTTACGCTAATTCCTTTTCTCTCCCAGCAGCCCCAATAGTAACTGATAGCATTATGACAGCTAGCCACCAAGGAGGAAGCTTCTAGACTATCCCTGGCTTCGTTCTCTATCTTACAACCAAGTTATGCAAGAACAATGCAATATTTTAAATGAATGCATGAACCAAATTCACATTCAAGTATATAAATAACTTTTACTACTCTAAGATTAAGAGAGGTAAAGACACCTAGGAATAAATACAATATAGTTACATCTATATAAAGTTGAAAATTAGAAAAGTATCATTTTTGCTTAGGGATGTGTATTTCACTGGAAAATCAAAAGTTGAACAAGGATACTGCTACTATTGAAGGCAGGATAGTGTAATCACTGAGAAAGGAGGCAGGAATGAAGGAGGTGAGTTTGCCAAGTGGGCTATATCTACATTTTATGTAAAATGATCTCTATCTGTGCAGTCGTATTAGATAGAAATGGGTGAGTGGGGAGAACCAGGAAAATAACATGTGAGCAATAAAAAAATTACCCAAATGTAGTTCTAAAGATCAATGTGAAGTGAATTATCCATAAGCCAGAGCTGACATAGCATTAAAGAGTAGTAGTATACTATAGGGATATCTAATTCAGACTGTTTAATCAAACAGATTGACATTTGAATGAAACCTGTATATGACCCAGTGTGTCATGTTCTTAGTGTGGGATGTTCTTAGTGTGCTCACATGTCATGAAGCTAGAGGATTGGGTTTGTAAAAAATGTAAAGGAAGAATTCCATTTTCAATAATAGCCTGTAAGTTATAAGTGATTTATATGGCTTGTAGAGCTGAAATGTTCAAGAATTTAGCACCAGCAACATTGCAGTAAGGTCCTTAATGCTGCTTCATCCCACAGAGGAGGACAGAAGGGCAAGACCAAAGAGCAAGACGGAGCTGAATTCATTCTCAAATCAGACCCATACTTAACACAACTGGGATCCATTTATAAGGACAAAAACCCTTGAGACCTAATGACCTCTTAGCCAGCTATAGCTCTCCACTCTGTCACATTGAGTGTAAGTTTCCAAAACACAAACATGGGAGAAATATTCAAACCCAATCCTTAATAGGATGGGGAAAGTCTTAGATTTTACAGATTAATGCATAAAATTGGATCCAACATGAGAACAAATAATATGACTCAGCATACTTTGAAAAATAAATTTCAGAATGGTAAGCCTTTGTGGAATTCTTTTCTCTTCAGATTTCCTCACCAACATTTCCTTGTTCCCTAGCTGCTCTCTACCCTGTACTAGCAAATGCTAATCTTACATATTTATATATTTGTTCTATTCACAAAACTAAAATTATTCTATTGAAGTTTTTGGATCATCAAAAGGCAAACTAATTTAGTCAAAATATAAATTTAACATAGCTGTGTATGTGTATGTGTACACAAGTATGTATACACGCTCATGTGGTGTGTGCTTGAGTGTGCTTTTGTACTTGTATGTGTGTGTGTGTGTGTGTGTGTGTGTGTGTGTGTGTGGTATGACATACAGGCATAACATATAGGCATGTAGAGAGACCAGAGGTCAACAACAGCTCTCCTTCCTCAGTGGTTCTCCACATTATTTTTAAGGTAGTGTCTCTTACCTGAAGCTAACTAATTTGGCTAGATGACCTAGCCAGTGAACTTCAGGGCTCCTGCATCTCTGCACTGCTCCATCACTGGGATTAGACATATGGCACTCTATGTCTGACTTTTCCATGAGCACAGGGGATCTGAACTCAGGTCAGCATATTTGTATGGTGGGCACCTTACCAATGGAGATATTTTCCTAGCCCAGATAAGGGAACATTTTTAAATGAATATTTAAATACTTTACAGAGGTATGTGTCTTCAAGTTGTAGAAACAAAGAGGAAGCAGAATTTACTTTGGAAATTCTCCATTAAGCAATTCTCTCTCTCTCTCTCTCTCTCTCTCTCTCTCTCTCTCTCTCTCTCTCTCTCTCTTTCCTCTCTCTCTCTTTCTCTGAAAAGTAACATAATCTCCCGCAGACTGTCTGTGTTTTAATTCCTGAGCAAAGTTTAAGTATGTACAACACCAAGTTTTAAAAGTATATTTCCCATAAACAGAGCCACATTTTAACCCAAGTCATTTATTTTGTCAGTTTGCTACTGTTGGTTATATAATGTAACATAATTATTCCCTGGCTTAGAAGAATATGAATTTTTTAAATAAGCAACATTCTGTGAATGTAAGTAAATTCACAGAGTGTTTTCAGACCCGATATCATCTGTTTCGTGTAAAGCCCAAATGCATCTCAGAAGACAGCATTAAGCTAAGCATTAAGTTAAGCTGCCTTAACTCTATAGCAAGCAATCCTTTTCAGGAGAGTGACATCTCTCCTAGCTAAAAAGTTATGTCAACAGTCTTATTACTTGAACATGATGCTATGATCAATCTCCAACTCTCCCTTCTTAATAAACATAGACACTCAATCAGCATTTCTCCTCAATCAGCTGCAGGATTCAAAGAGTTGTCTCTATGGTCGTGGTCGCAAGGGTTTAAAGGAGGGAGATACCTGTTATGCTTATAATTTAATTAGTGCAGTGAATATTGCCTTTCAAAAGCAAAAAGTTTCTGCATATACAGAGTGTGTGGGCTAAATAACCACTGAACCGTATAAAGCAGTCCAGCATCTGGAAATGTTCCCACCCAACCCACTACAGTAGCTAATGATTACAGCTAACATGTATGATTCAGCAAGTCCTGTCTTCTCTTGAGATTCAATTTGATCCTCAGAAAATTAAGTAAGTTGAATTGTCTAGGTTCCAGATGTCTCCCACTCCCCAGAATCCATAAAAGCAAATGAGTTTTAAGATACGGGTGAGAGAGGACAACGAGATCACAAATGTGTCAATATGTCTGAACTGACCAAAATGTATCCATTGAACATATGCAGTTTTAAATACCAACTGAATCTTAATAAAACTGAACAAAACAAGACATATGAAAGGAAGATTTCAGCAAAGGCAAATGGAATCTGGACAACCCTAGGTTTTAGGTTAATTCAAACCCTACACTCGGTCTAATTATATTAAAGTAGTAGTCTTTGTGAACTAGTAATGAATCTGAGTGCTGGAGGTTAGAAAATTGCCAAGGATAGAAGAGGTCAGAGACACTGGAACAATCTAAAATGCAGTAATCCACCTCTGGGGGGAATGAGCTAACCATCACAGGCCAGGAGGACACTTCCTGCAGGCAGTATAGAGAACTAAAAGTCCTGTAAGCCATGATTGCGCTAATCTTAGTCCATAAAAATGTTATCTTAAACTGTCACATCAGAATCCAGGCTGCTTCCTCACATTAACCTCATGGAAGAACTAAATCTCATCATTCACCAAACACATTTTTTTAAAGAATACTCTGGACCACACACAATGGGAGCACTGCCAGACATACAAAGATGACTGGAAGAGTCGACCCTTAAACACTGAAGGGCAAGAGAGAAACACGGTAGCCATCTGGCAACTAGAAAGGTGAAACTCCATAGTGCAGACCAAACCGACGGAACTTTTTTAGGACATACTGATTGTTTCCAGTACCACAAAGTAAACATGAGTCACTGGCAGAGTCAGAGCACCAAGGGCCATGGTGTGGGGGAGGAGGATATACTTACAAGACCATTCATTTCTGAAAGGGCCACAGTGCCGTGGAAATATGCACAGATACATTTGGAGTTCTGTCCAAACGTGCTATTTTCTTTCCTTTCTTGGTGAGGGTAGTATTTACACGTGTGCACTGTGTATATGTCCATGTGTTTGCATTGCAAAATCGCACACATGCATGAATATGTTCACATTAGATAGCTATTATCTATCATTTAATAAAATCTAGTGTTGTATACAATTAATATATGCCAATGAAAAGAAAGGAAAACAATGCAAATCAAAAGCTCTATTTTCCTGCCTTTCTGACCTATATGGCTGGTGAGATATAAGTCAGTGGGGCATGTCCTCTCATCCATAAAAGGTAAACCAAAACAAGAGTTCACAGTGAACGTAAAATCAGGACTGTATTTTGCTTGTCTTTTGGGAAGACCAGCAAGTTGTAAGGCACTATCTGAAACATTCATTGGAAGATCAAATTTGATAAAGACTTTGTAGCGTTAGACGGGAAAGCCTTTGTCTATGAATAATGGCTCAAGATTTTGATTCTCATAACACATAGACTTTTATGGTCATTCTGACCTTACAGTATTTCTAATCCCTTGAGCACATCTTGGACAATGCATGTGTATCTGATCATCCAACTCCTAGAGCAGCTATTCCTTTTGATTATCCATGAGGCTTTGCCAAACATTCTTTGGAGGAACTCTTTCATAGCAGCTCATATATAATATCAGTCTTCTGATATATAACCAAACATTTTTGCCTGGGGTTCTGTCTTTTAATGATACTAAGCACATCTTCTGACATTTGAGTGTGTAGTCATGAGTCTATAGATCTTCAATGACATATCTCAATGAGTGCTGATTTTTCCTACATCCCATATAAGTAATTACAGAAAGAAATGAGCCTCTGATCTGATTCTTTCTTTCCTGGATGCATTCCATTTAGAATAGCATATGGGATGACCTTAGTGTCTCCTTAAATATCCAAGACTCCTGGTATTACTTACCTTATATAATGTAGTATAAGGGGAAATTTTCCATAATATGCCTATACACCATTATGAAAGAATAGTATTATGAATGATTTCAGATACTAATGACATAGAAATGCCAACTATCCACAGGAATGACAGAAAAATAGAATTGTAAGGACTTGGGTCTATTTTAATATATGGCAATTTTTTAAAAAGGCTATGTCCCTGACCTGGACTGTTGGTGAACTATTATCTAGAAAGGACAAGTCTACCAGATCAGGAAAGGAGACAATCATCACACATTCTCTACTCCCAGAATTCACCCTTCCTCAGAAGTTAAGAACAACACTCCCACGCTTTGTGTAGAGCTGGCACTAAAGGAGAAAACCTCAGTGTGATATCTATAAAGGATTTTAGAGAACAGAAATATACAGCACATGATGCTTTTGACTAGGGAAATGTATTAAAAGATGCTCACCTTGACCATCACCTCACTAGGTGATCTAGCATATGCATAAATGTTTTGAGTGAGTCAGCATGGCTCTATCAACTATTCTTAGAGCCCCTTCTGAATTAACTTCATGCACATCCAAGACATGGAAAACTGGGTACTGACAACCAGAGGTAGCTATGAGAACACACTGCCCTGAAAGCTGACAGACACCTTCTGCAAACATGGGATTGCTGAGTTCAAGCCTATCCTGCCTCAAAGGCAGCTCTCCACATCAGAAATCCCGTGTTGCAAGTATTAAACTAACTCTGTTTATGATTCTGTTTCTGATATTTATTGGTACATGAATAAACTGAAGAATTGTACCTGACTCTGGTGTCAAAAAGATTCTAAATTAAAAGCAAGAGTCCTTAGATTCTAAATTAGACAATAATAAGATGAATTATGTGATACAAAGTCTTTATTCCTGCTTACCCCAGTCTTTCCTCAATCAAAATTTAATACTGTATTTCCATCTCTGGAAAAAGGGAGGATGGTGTTACTAGACAAGTTTCAGGTACAACTCCATAAATTATTTTTCTCTTGGGAAGGAAGAAAAATAAAGCAATTTCGATGGAATAGGGATGGCCTGTTTTTCACTGGGCAGTGCTGCTATGCAGAGACATGTTGCCTCCGAAGCTAAAAGAAATTTATGCTCCTCATTTACTTCCTCTTAGTTCTGCTTCTGCAGATGCTGTAGACACCAGCCTTCCACTTGCCCTATAGGAAGCTATCTCAGTGAACATCATGATTGCTTGTATGTGTCCAGATGGGAAAATTCAATCTCTGGAGAGACCCAGATTTTCTATAAGACAGAATGGTAACTTTCACTGAATCTGCTTGGGTTTTAACTTCTTTTCTTTCTGCCCTTATTAATTAAGAGTGACCACTTACCTGCCTCTTCTCCCCCAGCCTCTCACATTTCCACACTAGGCATGTGTTCCACCCCCCAGCCTGGTACTCTCTACATCTCCCATTTGCCTATAGGAGGAAAAAGTTCTCTGACTCTGACAATGGGAAGAAAGAACTCAGACAAATAGTTTAGCCACACCCTTTTCAGAACGCGGCATCTTTAGGACACACACCATCTATTTTCATCAGTTACCAGGAAGATGCAAGGCCAGAGGTTGCAAGCAGTTAAGTTTGGTTCTCAGACTGTGGGGAAGAAAGGCAATGTGGGGTTCGCTATTGGTCAAGTTCAAGTCCCAGTTGGGGAAGCACATGCAGGAGATGGTGTGTGGCTGCCATGGGTTACGCAAAGTTCTCTATACTATCAACAATAACAAAAATGAAGATTTTGTTCCTCCACATCTGTTTGGATGCCGGCCTTGCTTTATGTGGTTTGTGAGCTTGGCTTTTTAACTGTTTTTTTGTTTGTTTGTTTGTTTGTTTTTTGTTTGTTTGTTTTTTGTTTTTTGTTTTTGCTTGTTTGTTTTCACTTCTTGGATTTTCTTCCATGCCCTGGAAGAATTTTGTCCAGTATTACTTTCTAGCTCCTAATACTAGTTCTTGGGCTAGAAATGTGGGCAGCACACAGAAGAACAGACTGGAAGCCATAAGCCACCAAGGCCATGTGACTTGAACTTTATTGGTTTTCCGTGGCGTTTATTGCCACTCTGTGGCTGTTTCTTAATTGTTGAGGGAAGGCGAGACTTAGTCATCATGGTCTCTGTAGTTCTCTGTGGCTGAACTCGACTTGACTTATGCCAGTGAAACTGTGCCTGAAAGCAGGCCGTTGGGACGGGGATGAAATCACAGGTGAAAGCATCGCTTGTTCTACAGTGAAGCGACAGCTTTGGGAGTGAGTGCACCAGGCTCCGCTGAGTATGTTTGCATTGCCGCCATCAGCTATGCAGACTCATCTTCACAGTGCAGAAACAGCAAAGTGACAGGGTATAGGGTTCTATCAAGGTGACTCATATGCCAGGCATAGGTAAAATAGGCTAAGAAAGCTGAAGCACAGTGTATACCTTCAGAGGTTCTGAAAAAAAAGTGAGATTATAAAGGAAATTATTTAGAATCTAATCTATTAATTTAATTAACACTGTCTATAAGCGTTAAAAATCATAGAAAATTTATGGCTTTAAAAAAAAGTTAGGACTCGAGGTAGGGGATTTAGCTCAGAGGTAGAGTGCTTGCCTCGCAAGCTCAAGGCCCTGGGTTCAATCCTCAGCTCTGACAAAAAAAAAAAAAAAAGTTAGGATTCGCTATTGAAATAAAAATTTTGACTTTGGGTTCCAGAGACTTACTTCATCCTGATATACACAGAGAGCATAGATGCTGTTAAACTCAACAAGGAGCAGAATATTATGGGGGCTGGATGAAGAAAGTCAAGGAAACTCATCTATCTGTATAACCATCTACCTATCTATCTGTCTATCTATCTATCTATCTATCTATCTATCTATCTATCAATCTATCTCCATCTATCTATCATCTATATATCTATCAATCAATCAATCTATCTCCATCTATCTATCTATCTATCCCACTGTCTTTTTCCATACAGGTTTGAAGTAAAAATAAAAAATAAAACATAAGACATTGAGATACTTGCTTATAGTCCTAGCACTCTGAAAAACTAAACAGAAAAATTTTGAGCTTAGGTCACCCTGGGATGCATAAGACTTTGTCTCCAAAAGAAAAAATGTACACTCAGAAAGTAATCAAATAATTGTGAATCAAAAACATAGAGAATATTTAGGTTTTGTTTGTCAAGACACCATTTACAAAATTCAAAACTATAATTGAACACTGTGAATTTTGTAATAATTTCAAAATAGAAAGGGTACCATATAACCATAAAACAAGCATATTGGATATTTTATTAAAATTAAAATATCATAATCCTGAATATTAAAAAAAGAAAAAGGAAAACTGGTTACAAACTACAGAGCACAGGAGAATCCATTTTTCACTGAAATATGAGATTATTGTTTTGATTGTGAACAAAAAATTCACTTAAAAGTCACTTAGAAATTAAACAAAAAAAATGCAAAGGAGGCTGGAGAGATGGCTCAGCGGTTAAGAGCACTGACTGCTCTTCCAGAGGTCCTGAGTTCAATTCCCAGCAACCACATGATGGCTCACAACAATCTCTAATGGGATCTGATGCCCTCTTCTGGTGTGTCTGAAGAGATCAACAGTGTACTTATGCATATAAAATAAGTAAAAATAAATCTTTAAAAAGAAAACAGAGCAAAAGGAGCCAGAAGCACTAGATATAGTAAAAAAAAAAAAAAAAAGTGATGTAAATGAGAGAAGATAGTACCAAAATAAAAATCTGACTCTTAAGAAGACCAGCGCAATTGTTATACTCTCTGCATACATCAGTAAGGGAAAAATGACAGGGCAGAAAGAAAATATACAAGGTTTGAGAGGCTAACGCAGAGTGCAGCAGCCACTGAAAGCAATGCAGCGGAGCACTGCATAGGACTACAGAAGAGCTGAAGGCTTTTGGTGAGAGCCGTTCAAGGCTTTTCTCACCTGTACTGGTTTAAATGACACACACACACACAGAAATCACCCAGGAGTTTGTGTAAATACAGGTTCTGACTCATTAGGTCAAAGAGCTAGCTGAGCTGTTTATAATGGTTCCTAATAAACTCTCAGAAGAACCTGTGATTCTGGGGTCTCATTTTGAGTCACAAAAAAAAAAATGGCATTGATATGCACTCTTTAACAGGAACCTGTTAGCTGAGAAGGATCAGCTACAGGAGCTGGGGAGATGGCTCAGTGGATAAGAATCCTTCTTCCACAAGCACAAGGGCCCGAGTTCAAATCCCTAGAACGTCCTTAAAAATACAGGGCTGGATTGTCTGTACCCAAGCCCTCTGGGAGTCAGAGACAAGAGGACTAGCTGAGGTTTGATGGCCACCAGCCTAGTCCCAGGCTCAGTGAGAGACCCTGTCCGAATGAAATAAGGTAGAGCGTGATAGAAGTTGGACACCTCTTGTCATCCTGTGCATGTGCACGGGGTCATGTGCCCCATACATAAACATGTGTACTTCACACTTGGAGAGAGAAAGAGAGAGAGAATTAAAATTCAAAGTAAACATAAATGATAAAAGATTGTAAATCAACTACGGGGGAAAAACACAGAGATTTTGAAAGATCATTCGAAGAATAAATAATCCTTGTAATCAAGAAACATAAAACTGTGTTGAAACTCACTGGCAGGCAATAAAATCTAGATTCATATAATAATGATATATTTTCATGTTTGAGGCTAAAGTCAACAGTAAAGATCTACTGGCATCCATTGCTGCTGAGGCTGCAGTAAACAGTCCACTCTTGGAACGAACATGACTGGAGAGCCATGAATTACTTGGCAGAACTGATGAAAAAAAAAAAAAAAACATTCTAACACTGGCCAATACAATGCAAAGGAGCTGGCCTGTTGGCATATACCTGTAATCTCAGCCCTTGGAAGACTGTGGCAAGGAAGAAGGATTCGAGACAGCCAGGGACGCACAGCAGATCTCAAACAATGTCTCAAACAATGTCTCACTAAAAGGAGGAAGGTTAGGGCGGAGCTCAGGAGGTAGCGTACTTGCTTAGGATGGGCAGGGCCCCAAGTTCAGCTCTACAAAAATAAAACTTAACAGCAGCCACACCTGGATAAAAGTCTGACCTATTAAAGAAACTGGTCAATGTGCATGGGCATGTGAGCAGAAGTATTTATTGAGTCTTGTTGGCCAGTGATACACACACATACACACACACACACACACACACACACACACACACACACACACACA
>JADRCD010234026.1:0-15962 GCA_019843815.1 Montemys delectorum
GGGGGGGGATTAAAAGGGTAGCAGAGGCAGAGAAAGGTAGAGAGAAGAAGAGAGTAGAGAAGTAGGGGATGGCCATGACCACATGGAGAGCAGGGGGAGGAAGGGAATGGGAAGATAGGGGGAACAAAGGAGTAAGAAGCAAGGGAGAGAAGCAGGAGTAGGAGAGAGAGGAGGGGGCAAGCAGCCCCTTTTATAGGGCCAGGCCTACCTGGCAGTTGCCAGGTAACCGTGGGGAGGAGCATACCTGGCTGTTGCCAGGTAACTCTGGGGGTGGAATCCAGATAGAATACCAACATTCCCTCATTTTGGTTTAGTGAAAGAACAAAAACTTAGAAAGAGGCGATGGCGAAGCAGGAATAGGGATGTCGTGATATCTGGCTGCTTCATGCTGACATTGGTGTGAAGTGTCTGTGGAGAACCTAGAGGAAAGGGTATGGGGGATGTTTGTCCAGTCTTAGGAGAGTTGGCTGTTTCCTTTGCTGACCAGGGCCTGTGGAGCCATCTGAGGATAGGTCAGAAGGAACAGGTCCAGTAAGAAGCGTCTGTGACAGGAGATGGAGCATCTGAAGGTTGCTTCTCTGGAGCTGTCCTGGATGTAGTTAAGTGCCTGGAGTTGACAAGATGTTGAAACACATTATTATAGGCAGAGAATAAAATCTTATTTGGGAGAAAGAAAAAAAATTCTTAAGATGTACATTTGAACCCCAGAAGAATCCCACCGTTTAGAATAGGTAGTAAGTGGGAACTTTGGGCAGATGTATTTATCTGAATGGAATCTATTTGGTCCATGAGAGAAGGATCTGAGTGGATTTAAAAAATAGTGATCGTGTTTCACCAAAGATCTAACTTGGCATCCTGAAGATAGGACTTGGTTTTGACAACGACACTTAGTTGCTTCTTCTCAGTCCTCAACTGAAATGAAGACAGGAACTGATTGATAATCATATTTTGTTGCTTTTCTCAAAACTTTCACACTACTCTCCTGTTTTCTATATTTCTAGAAAAAATGTTTCCCTTACTTTTGGGTAATCAGGAGGAATTTCTGCTTGTTTCTCTGCATTGTCTTGGTTTCTAAAGTATAATTATCAATCATTCTAAGCCATCTAGAGTAGGCACAATACAAGAGTATGTAAACTCAGTCCAATCATAAATCATAACTATATCAGTGTTTTGAAGGGTTTTATTTTTAATTATATTTAGGTTGGCCCTATGTAGGTCTCTACACATGTGTTCAGGTGTCCTCAAAGACAAGAGTAGAATATATTATCATAGGAGGCAGAATTGTGGTGTTTAGGCACCAAGTAGTGTGGGTAGTAGGAATAAAGCTGGGGTCCTCTGGATGAACAATAGATGTTTGCCTCAGCAGACAGATTTTTTTTTTTTAGCCAATTTCTCTAGTAATTTTATTGTTAATAGAATATATTATTTGGTCTGTGTTTTTTTTATTTTTTTTTTAATTTTTAATTTTTGAAACAGGGTTTCTCTGTGTAGGCCTGGCTGTCCTGGAACTCACTCTGTATACCAGTCTGGCCTTGAACTCAGAAATCCACCTGCCTCAGCCTCACAAGTGCTGGGATTAAAGATGTGTGCTACCACTGCCCGGCTTTGTGTTTTGTATTCTAACCAATCATAGATCAATATTTTCAAGTCTTTTGATAAATCCAATTCATTAAATAAACTGTAGTACTATGTGTAGCATTTTTTTTTACTTGCTGTTATTTGGTTGTATGTTTTTCAATATTCTGTTTTTATGTTTGTATGTTTGTGTTTCTTATATTATTTTTATTATGGTATGTTTAGTTTTTTTTGCCTGTTATTCTTCTGTTTTGTTTATTTTCCTTTCTAAAGCAAGAGAAAAAAGGAGCAAGGAGTTGTATGGGAAAGATATAGAAAGACTGGGGGAGGAAAAACCATGACCAGAATATATTGCATAGTTTTTTCAATTAAAAACTAAGTGAAAACATTGAAAAAAAATACTGTTAAGAGAATATCTTATAAAGTATGCATTATATCTTTCCATGTTCTAATATTCTGGGGGTGGTAATGAATAATAAAGTAACATGTAGATTCATAAATGTACACATGTGTGAGAACATTTCCACCAAACTGAAATAAGAAAAAAATGAGCACTCACAGCATGGAGCATAGCAGAATATAGACACCTGTCTTGAGAAGGCTTGCCAGGAGGGCCAGTGTTAGTACAAAATCTCTACAAACACATCTTTTTCTCTCTTTACCCTTAGTCCTACATTATGTGCAAGATTATATTATTTATAGGGATAAACTTCTAGAGCTTTCAAGTTTGGAATGATAGCAGAATTAGACATTATATAAGTAAGGGGTTGAAACTCTTCTAGCAAAGGTAGAGAGTATCATGCCATATGCCTTTGCATTGAAGGATTAATCTTTTAAGAAATTAAGTGAAGACATTCATATGTTGCTACACAATAAAATCAAAACAAAACCAGCAAGCAAGCAAAGTAAACCAATAAAAATGAATCAGATAAATTACATGTATAAGTTATATTACATTTTATTCTTCTTCGGGATTCAGAAGAATTTCTTAATCCTTGCCCTCTTTCCATTGACACTTGGCTATGCTTTATTGTGCTTGTGTTCGTAGAATGATATTATCAGGGATGGAAAAATCTAACATTCTCATGATCACATTAGGCACTGTGATTCATTTTAAATTTGTCTGTTTTCAAGTCCTTTTAGAACAGTGTAAATGGCAGAGTTAACGTCAACAGAGGGCAGGAAGTACATTACGTTTTCAGTTTTACCTTTTTTAGGTAGAAGGGAAACATTCATATTCAGAATGTGGAAAAGAATCCTTTCCTTTAGCAGTCTGACAGTCATAATCACTTGCAAGCTTCCTGTGAGTTAGGAAGTTGGTACACAAGACCTAAATGTCAGTAAGGCCCAAAGAGACCACTTACCCATTCCTGGGAACAAGGGTACACCTTGAAAGCTAGCAAGTTGCTGCTTCTAAATCCAGCTCCCATTTCATAGAAAAATAATAATGATACCCATTAAATTAAACATTTCAAGTCCCCATTGAGATTCCCCAATCTCATTACTGGAAACCCTGCCTTGTCAGTTAACATTTAGAGAAGCATGCAGTTTTGCAGGTAAATTTTTCCTTTGGCTTGAATGCCTAACTATAACAAGTTGCAATCTTCTTTACCTCTGAGAAGATGGAGGGGACATTCATTTCTTCATGGATACATTGGAGAAATATTTCTGAAGCACTTGCTGTATATCAATCAGCCGAATGCCTCTTGCCTAGAGACATGAAATGAATATTGTCCATGATACTGAGACCCTAAAAATGGACCTTCCATTTTATCCTTAGGCTTCCCAAATACCACTTCTCATAGAGCCATAATGAAAGCAGACACCAAATTTGACCACTTATGTTCTACTCACTATAGTAAAGTGTTCAAAACCAGCTCATGGACTGAACGACCCCTTCCAAAAGAAACACACAGATGGATGGGTTTAGAGCCTGGAATGAAAGAGGCTCACACTTCACCCAACACAACACAGAAATTAAATCAAGTGGTGGCAGAATTGGTATATGCAATGACAGAGTTCAGGCCTCACTTTAGATTTTAAATGTGATCCTTCAGTGCCCATCTGGCAACATAAAAACACATTTATAGAACCAAATTAAATGAACACAGTAATAAAGCAAACAGAAGAAAGAAAAGTAATAATACCAGTGCAAATCACATCCAAACAAAACCCAAAGTGAGGTGTGATTAGTTATTCTCCTGGAATGCAGTGAAGATTTAAAGAAAAAAGTTGATAAATTACACAACATCGGTACTTCTTTCAGGTTCACTCACATCATTCTATGATTATGCATCAAAATCTATGCAAGGAGACTGAAAACACTGGAAAAGACATTTTATGAGTATTCTTCCTTCTATGCTACACAAATGGATAAAGACAAGATTTACATATTACTCTGTCCTACTTATTTACCCTAAAATGATATACGTGTCACTTAAAATTGACTAAGTAAGAAAATGCAGATGGACATAGGCAACCTGACAACCCTAAATTTTGTCATTATACCGTGCCCTTCTTTTTTCTTTAAAGTCTTCTTTTACTTTATCTGAAAGGTTATCACAACAGCCCCATACTTGGGATTCTGATGTCCTACAGAGCTAATGACACAGCAACAATGAGTCTTTTGTGGCACAAAGTTTAAGTGTGGGAAACACTGTGGGCTATGGTTCTGGATTCCACATGAAAAGATTTGCCATTGGTTTGTGTTGGGACTGTTGGTTGGGGGCCTATCAAAGACTCCTCTGTTTAGCTGTCACATACTCAAGTCACTGCTGTTGTAAAGGTTTTCCAGTGATTTGCAAAAATAACACAGTCTCGAAGAGTCCTAAGGATTGCATTTCAGTCAATACCACTTGTAAGGACAGTTTTAAGATCCTTATAGGCACTTTAGGGTGGGTTAAATAAAAAAAAAAAATTCATTATTAACTTTTCACACTGCTGAAGGTATAAGGCTTTGTCAAGTGGAATTTGCTCACAGTTGGCTAGTTCCTGAAACTGGAATCCGTTGACATTATTAAGAATCAATTAGACTTTATACCCCTGGGTATTGTTATGGCCCCTCAGCCATTTATCCTGGGAACATTCCTAGTGTCTTTGTAGGTAAAGTACAAATGTGACTGATTTAGAACAAGGACAGCTTTAAAACTAATGAGTGGATCCCAAAGACAGACTAATGAAAAGCTTTACAAGGTATTTCCTCAACTGTCTTCCCGGCATGTGCTCGACTTTAAAGCATTTAGCAGCTTCCACTACACTTCTTCAGAACAAAGAAACAAAATTGGGGATTAAGTACCCAATAAAATTACATGGAATTATCTTCACATAATTAAAAGACTTCAGTTTATAACATTCTGCCTTAAATGTTCCTTCAGAAAAGGAGACAGTTTGGTATTACTATGAGATATTGTGAAAGTCATAATTAAAAAATAAATTATTATTGGGGGTTTGTTAAAAGTAGATCACGGGTCTAGGCTTTCGGTGAATTTATTCGGAGCCTTCTAAAGCCAACAGTGAGAATTTTTACACTCTAATGAGTGAACTAAAAACATATTTCAAAGCAAATAGCACTCATAAATTACATTTATGACACACGAGGTTGCTGACTGCTGTGCGTGGTGCACGGAGTGATGGTGCTAATACGCTCTCTAGCTTGATTTTTCTCAGTTCCCAACATGCTCTAATTCCACACTACAAATCCTTAAATGGCAGTTATATTTTAATTAATGTGATTATGTGCTGCCATTAGCGATCCCTCCCCCTGCACCTTTCTCCTGCCAGACTCATGAATGCCAGTAAACCATTAACATGAAAGGGCTGTTTGCTTACTGAATTCATCCACACAAATAGGCAAGGGTTGCCATTGTTGATTTGCCACTGAAAGAACAGAATGAGAAGGAGTCGCTCACTGCCTGGCAGTTGCAATTATCTGGTGTAATTAAGTCTAATTTATAAACCCCCCCTCACATGAGAAAGTAACAATTTTTGTTAATTAACAAGAGCATTTGTAAAGCTCGTTAACTCCATCATTCACAGTCCTCCTGGAAAAATGGGAGCATATGGCTGTTACGACGGGACATGTTGCTTATGTGTATTTGGGCATTAATCTGTTTTGAAGGTCTAATGATTGAAATGGGAGTGAGAGATGGATGCTGTATTACCGAGCAAAGAAGATCTAGTGTTTTCATTTATCTTTACGGCAATGTGAGTGCTTTGTCATTATCTTCTGCATAAGGTTTCATTATTCTGATACAGCTCTCCACATGGCCTCATACCATCATGCCCATAAGCCTGCAGGGTACAAGAGCACTTATCTTTCCTGATGACTGTTGAATCATTTAAAACAAGTTATTAGTGAAACAATTAAAATGATATTGGTTCACAATTGTATTTATAGCTGGCAGGCATAATGGAACATTCTGAATAGCAGTCGGGGGGTCTGAAAATGGATGGGAAATGCTGTTAATCAGAGACAAGAGAAACCTCTCAAGGCAACCTAAATCGCAAGAGCGTGTTAATTGTATTGGAGCATTTCATTTAATTGAGAACAAAGGGAAGGTAAGAATCATATTATCAATGTTTTATGAACATGAAGAAATGGGAAAATTACCATGTCATCTGTCACATGTCTTCTTTGGAAGTGGAAATTAGAAAGGCGATGTTTAATTTTAACCAGAGCAGGCCATTTTTTAAAGGAGATTACCAAAATAAAACATAACAAAATTAATTGACCCATAAATATAGAGAAAGGCACTGTGCTGAAGACCCTGCCTCCCGGCAAGACACCAGTTGGAAGTCAAGATAGTTCAAGGACTAAAAAGGTAGTGAGAGGTATCCCTATCTCTGCTCCACTTAGGAGTCCTAAGAAATAACTGCAATCAATGTATCTATAGGTGGGAAGAACTGCTTTATTTCCATCTTGAGTTTGATGGGAGAGGTTAGTGTGATTTATTAAAGAAAATGTTAAGTAGATGGATATCAGGATTCTACTTCCGTAGGCATGCCTTGATTGATAGTCAAATGGAACTTGCAAATCACACCACATGGTGTATAGGTGTGAGAGTCGGGATGGTAGATGTACGTGGAGGGGGATGTACATTAGAAGACTAAAGAGATAGGATAAGCACCCATAAGAAAGAGATGATTGTGGAAAAACACAAATTAGACTGTGACTTTAATAAATCACTCCATTTGGGAAACTATTTTTTTAGTGTAAGGCCAGTTCGTTAAATGAAGGTCTCAATTACTTCAAACTGGTATATTTGGAGATTATGTTCAAAACTTATATATAAATAAAAGTAGTATGATTGCTAGCAATGACTCACAATCTTTGATTGGCTTGCACATAGACACAGAGTCCAGTAGAATATAATTAACACTAGCCAGCTACCCAACCCCATAAACGGCAGATAGAAATTATACAGATAAGAAGACATTAACAGAGGGAAATTGAAATCACTGCACCATAAAATCATATGAAGAATACACATGCTTATGTGGATGTAAACACTTTTAAGTAAATAGGCCAGACAAACAATGTATTCTTGATTATAGTTTATCACTGGTAATTGTGGGGTCAGCAAATGGGACTGAGGAAGAATAGAGGGGAAGTTAATAATTATGATCTCCTATACCTCCTGTGTTTCTTCTATCACTGGAACCCACATGACTGCACAAAGCCTGGTGTTTACTTGGCCACCCTATGTTATGGCAGCCTGTAGCTGCTGCCTGAACATCATACAGTAAATTGGAATAATTTTAAGTTTACTGTTGCAAGTCTGCCTAACACAGTTTTATTGCTTCAATAAATAGAGGTTATTAATGCTTTCTAACTTTGTATTTATAAAGTACTCTTATGCTAATTAGTAAATATTGAGAATATTGAAGAATTTTACAAATTTATCACATTGTATTTAAAGATGTTCCTTAAAAAGATGTAAAACTATGGATTAGATGTATTAATTTATATTAATTGTTTCACTCTGAATTTCAATGAACTTTTTATTATACATGAGAAAGTAAGATTATTTAGTATAGTTTACATAAAATAGAGTATAGGATACATTTTAATGTCTATCCTTATTAGTTCTACATAAACAAAAAGCAAAAATGTACATTAGTATTGTGTCCTATACAGTGTTTTATAGATCTATCTTTTTATATATATGTAGTTTATCCAGTTGGTTTAAGATACACAAGTTTTACCTTTACCTGCTTGTCTTCTTTACATGAGCCATCTCATTGCAATACTTTTAACTTATTTCATACATTTCAAAAAATAATATTAATTATATATATGTGTATATATATACACATATATATATATATATATTTAAGACTCTTCAGAGTGAAATATCTCAAACCTACAGAATTCCACTCTATTAAGAATTTATCTATAGTTTAGCTGAGCTTAATGTCTATCATGAAACAAGTGTCAAGACACATATACTCTTGGTTTGAAGAGATACTGAGTATGGGCTAAGGGTATGACTCAGTGGGTAAAGTCCTTGAGGTACAAGTTATAGCAAGTGGGTTTGGCTCCCCCGAACCTACATTTATTTGCATCCCAGATAAAGAAATATCAGACCAAATAAATTGTTTTCCCTGAGTCTTTCTCCATTAGTGTATACCTTGTTGGGGTTGCTGACATGAACAAGGGTGGGAATTACTTATAGGAATATGCTGTATGCCTACAGGCAGATTCACCATGGACTCCAATTGCTTATTCCCATGCAGTCTGGGGTAGGGTTTCATGAAGTTGGCACCTCTCTGAGATTCCCAGTTTTTGGAAGTTTTGGAAATTTACTGAGACCAGTGAGATCCCTTTTTCCATCTAGAAGGGAATGGTACAGCTCAAAGAAAATAACTCTACAATACATTACTTTGCTCAGTAATGAATGCCCTTCTGTCTCCTCTTTCTGAGTAAGTAGAGTAAATGAATGGTGGGAAGCCGGAGTCAAGCTGGGACTCAGAACAGAGATGCACAGTTTCCTTTCTTTGTCCAACAACTTTAAATATTCCTCTGTTTTTTTTTTTTTCTGTATCCAACAAAGCAGGAAAACATGAGAACATCAGAACTGTTATTTAGTTATATTAGTAAGAGGCCTTTCCTAATTGGTAATGGAATTGAGTGTGGCTTTATAATAGATCCAGTTAAGTTTAGTTTGTTTTCTCAGCCTTGTGAGATTAATATCAGAGCTTGCTTTCTATTTTGAGAAAGTCTCTCCGGAGTCTTGTGTATGCTCATAGGCTACCAGAACCATTTGTTTCCAAATGGAACATTGACTGGCTAGGTTCCCTCTTCTCGTTGAACACCACTTATTAAATTCCAATTCCTGTCAGTCGGATTGCATCAGGTCCATAGCCCTTTGTCTGATTCCCTATCACAGATGGGGATTGTCCAGTTCCTCCCCATAGTATTTCTTCTTCCCGTATGTACCTTTCCTCTTTTGTTCATTTTACTTTTTCACTCACTCTTAATTATTGTTTTATAACTTTGTATGATTCCAAAAATTTTTATACTTCTCAATATTATGGAGTTTAAAAGTAGATAGAAAGGTATTAATTCATTTCACTTTTCCCATTAACTTCTATACAATGTGGGGAGGAGGTGTGTGTGTTTGTGTGTGTGTGTGTGTGCGGGTGTCCATCTGGGCATTCTGTATTGAATATTTGAGGGACAGAAGAAAACTTCCAGGGTTGGTTGTCTCCTTCTACCACCTGGGTTCTAGGAGTCATAGTCAGATCATAAGTCTTGGTAACAAGCTCTTTCATAGATGAGTTATTTCTCAGTCCTGGTTCCCTTCCTAACTGCCACTTTGCCTTGATTGCCTCAGATCACGATCTTAATGTCTCCCTGTAGGCATAGTCTCCATTTTTTGGGAAACTACTCCACAGTTGAAATTTTTATCTCCCTTTCTAGTACTCTTTGCTTGATTTGTCCATCTAGTCATGGATATTTATAACTCGTTATTCATCATTTTCCATTAAAACCTTTAAACTTAACAGTACTGTCTCCATTCATACATGAAAACAGACATGGGTAAATACCCATTTTATTCTTTTTTGGGGGGGTATGGTTCTGTTCTGAGTTGTCTCTAAAATATCATCAAGTCAAAGTATTAGAAGTTTAGTTCCCTAGCTCACCTAAAACCACTTTACTCTAAGTATTTTTTACTCTGATTATATACTACCTAAATAATCTTCATTTTCTATTGCTTCTGCCTAGAGTTAGTGATTCTTTCGCTCATACACCCCACTTAGGAATCCCTTTCCCTCATATCTTTACTAAGCTTAGGTTACAGCACTTAGTATCTCAGAGATTGAAAGTTGCCCAAATCTTTTTCAAAGGAGTTACAAAAGCATTAAAGCAGATATCATATTTGATAATGAAAACCTTGCAAACTTTCGTGTATTTGAAACTATCTCCTAACCACCCGGTTATGGGAACTATACATACATCAATTCTAATGTACTGCTGTACAACTCCAGCAAGCCTTACCTTACCGGCAACCTAGTGAGTGAATGAAAGGGAGCCGGGAATCAATGCAAAAAGCGAGAGGAATTTATTGTTCCAACTTGTTGGGGTCATCCTACACATGAAGGAGAAGTGGCAACTCCACACAGCTCATTCAGTGAGCTTTTATACAGTTTTCAGAGCAGCAACCATTAGGCACAATGTGATTTGCAGAACACTGACTTTTTAAACTGATTGGTCTTTAGGGAATGAGGTAGCAAGGACCCTTGTCTGTAGGTGGCCAATGGTCAGTCAGCCTGCAGAATGTGTCTACATGCTCTGGGCCTCCCCCACACGCAGGTGGCTTATGGTCAGTGTCCCCCACCCCAAACCATGGTGTGAGGAATGTTAATTAGCCTCTCCCATCCGGGGGAGTTCTCTTCCAGGAGGGGATGAGTCTGGTGGAATTTTCCAAAGTTCCTGAGCTGATCTCTTCACTGCATCTCTACCTTTGTTTGCTTCCCCTTCCACTTTATTATTAGACCAAGAACAACTCTTCCTCTCATCATGAATATCCATGGTATGGAATGATTATTTTTAAAGAAAAAGACATAATCTTGAACATTATTACTCCTACACAAATATTCATGTCCTAAATTTTCACATGAAGTTTTCCTTGTCCTTAGTTCTTTTCTCCATTGCTCAAAATGATCATAATGAGCAAATAGACACCTTGGGCAATTGACTTGAAAATGCTTATATCTCTTTATCACTCACCCCTCTGCCAAGAAAGGAGGGTAGATTAGTCTACTGCCTACATAAAGCCTTCCCACTCTTACATAATCTTTAGGTATGGTTTACCATGCTTTTTCTTACCTTGTATGTTTTTCCATACACATGTGCATGCCCATACACACACACACACACACACACACACACACACACACACACACACACAGAGTGGGGGGGGGGCAGACAGACAGACAGACAGATAGACAGAGATCCCAGACTTTATTTTGTAAAATTTCTGCTAAGTCTACTTTAAGTAAAACAAGATCATTTGAAAATCACCACATATTTCTACTGTGCAAGATTATTCTGTAAAATAATACATATTGGATGCACTAAGTGACACCCTGCTCTCAAGTTATCTATTTCAAAAGTTAGCTAACCAGTCAATGCCCTGGAGAAAGTCACAATTCTTGCTTTGTGTTAGAAGAGAGCATTTGTTTCCATGTCTCCACAGCATGCCTTGACTATCAGACAAGCTCAAGGAATTCTGAAAAAGATGCTGTTCCTCTCTTTAGATGAAGATTCTCTGAGAAGATAGGTCATAGAGCAACTTCAGTATACATAAGGATGAGGTTGAACCTAAAATTAATAGTTACTATAGTAAGCTACTTTTCTGTGCACTGAGGTATATATAGGAGATATGGAAATGTTTACTTATTTTGGTGGTCTAAGTTTCTAAAATATATTACATATATATATACTATATACTCAGCAAAGACCAGTTTTATTCTGCATTTGAATGTTTATATAATTCCCCAGAGTTCATTTTAATGACTTATTTTGCTCAGGTCCCAATTGTTCCTGATCAAAACCACAGGTAGAGAAGAAAGAGAAGAAGAGAGCTTAGCTCTGAGCAGGTGGAGTTAGGTAAAGTAGGCAGCACCTGTTGAAGCAGATGGAGTGAGTGTCCTTTCAACGTTATTACTGGTGATGAGCATTTCTCTGTAAGACGATGGACCCAACCACCAACCAAGGACTATACGTGGTGGGACTGATTGTTCTGGCAGCATGTGTATAGTAGAGGATTGCAAATTCAATCATCAATAGGAGGAGAGGTCCTCAGCCTTGTGAAGTTTCTGTGCCCAGTGTAGGGGAATGCCAGGGCCAATAAGTGGGAGAGGGTGGGGTGTCAGGCATGGGGAGGGGGGAGGCAACAGGGGTTCTTGTTCTTGTTATTTTTGTTTGTTTGTTTGTTTGTTTGTTTATTTTTTGGAGGGGAAACTGGGAAAGGAGAAATTTACATGTAAATAAAGAAAATATCTAATAAAAAAGAAAAGAAAAGAAAAAAGATGATGGAGAACTATCCCTTCAGCTACAGGCAGCACACAGCTGAGCCTTTGTTCTGTCAAATACTCCAATTCCCTCAGACCCCTAAAATACTGCAACATCAAAGGTGCATCAATTCCAAGCTATGAGTTAAATATAGCATTCTGGTAATTTTAAATTATTCTATTAGAAATCCTTGACAGGAGTATACCCATAAAGTCTTCTATTTAAATTAGATAGAGATAAAACTCTAAAATATTCTCATTATGTATTACTGATTAATTTATCATTATTATAATTATTATTATATGCTTTTCTTTGTTTGTCTCCGTAAACTATGACAATATGTGTATCCATCATATATGTACACACACACACACACACACACACACACACATCTCACCACAAATGTTCTGGGCTTTTATATGGTCACACACATTTTCAACTTTAGTACTGTAGTCATATCTTTTTACCTTTCTTCTTTTTATCTTCACCATTATACATCTGTTAAAAAAAAATTGTGGTTAGACAAGTGGCTTTTATCTTAGTATTTTTCTAACATTATTTTAGACCAAGATTCAAGATATTAAAAATTATAACCTTGTACAATGTTGTACTAGATTCCTTTAGTTACTGCATTGCTAATGTATCTATAAAAAGATAAGTCATTTCAGCTGGCATCGAAAAAGAAAACATGCAACATTAATTCAGAAGTGAAGCTTTAAATTAAGGTAATAATCATATCTAGGAAATTTGCCATGCGGCTGGTCACTGCAAGAAACCTTTGTCACATCAACCAACCACCTTAGCCATCCCAAAATAGAATCTTCCTAGCTTTACATGAAAGTGTACAGATACTAGTTCTAGCAGGATTTATGTGTCTCGTTCTATTGTTAACATAGAAGAGGGAGTGGAAAGCCCTTATAGAAGGTGAAGACCCACCTATTCTTCTGAACTGACTGTTCTCTTCATCAGGAACCTCTGATCCCACTGCCCCACAATATAGCTTATACATTTGAATAACCGGCTAAGTCATCAGGTTACAGAGACCTCAGAAAGAAATTTCTGCTGTTTGTCTAGGAAAGTACAGAGATTTGTAGAAATATGGAAATTATACTCGGTTGTTTACAGAGATTCAGAGGAAATATACAAGTGCTACAAACAACCTAACAGTAAAATGTTTTCAAGGCCACAATTCAGAGAAATAATAAAAACACAATGGATAGACTTAGAGATCATAAAGGAACTCTTATTTGTGGAGGGGTTTTCGAGCTGCAATGTTGTATTACTAGAATAACTTACTTTTATTTTTGCTGTTGATACAGGAATCTGTGCATTGCTGTGATAAAAGCATGTTAGACAATTTAAAATATATTTGATGTTTCAAGTATAGGCCAGAGAAGGAAGCTTCTTGTATTCCTAAACCACTCTAATGTCTTAGATTTCTTTCTATTCAAAGAGTGGACCACAATCATTCACTAGGGTAGAAATTGTGGGCTTAAGTACTGTTTGGCAATGTTGTGCACACATGACCAAGATAAATGACTTCCCAGATATCAGTGGGTGGTTGCACTTTCTTGACAGATAAAGGCCAACACATACTGCTCCCTAAGTCACCCCTACTTTAATATCTGTTAAAGGAACCTGGTTGATAGGATTCTAAATCCAAGGCTGTCCCTGAGTTTTTCAGCTGCAAAAAAGAAAAAAAAAATGAACATGTAGCCACCACTGGTAACAGGCTTTGCTTACATGGGACATTCTCCCAGCCACTGCTTTAACTCCAGTGACCTTTTCTCCAAACACTTAAGACAGCAAGGAACTTGGCAAAGGGGTAGAGAAAATACAGTTTTAGAATTTTGGTTGGCACGACTGTAAGCTACTGAGACCACATGACTTCTGCGGCTGGAGACTCTGTAATCACAGAGGCTAACTCCCTCTTTCCACAGAGACACTGCTGATAGTACACTTGCCCTTGGAAATAAGATTTCTGATCACTGAGGAAATACCCGTTAAAATGTTTTACACCCTGAATACACAACTTCTTTAAGTGTTTAATCTCCACAGACACAAAATGCACTTCTCCTCTTCGATGGTTTTTGCTTGCTGAACATTTGATGCATATTTTCAGGAATCTGATTGCGGGGATGCAGAATTCCAGCATTTCTCATTGAACCACAGTGAAACAGAAACCAACTCTGAGAGTCTAGCACATGTTACCAGAACAGCTACTTCCTTGCTTCCCCACAGGGAAATAAGCAAAGCTTCCCTCCTCCTGGAAGCTGATTTTCTCTCAGCTTTTACCTCCCTAACAGAGAAAAGGAGGCAAGAGTTACTAGGACAATCAGAGACGCAGGGAATTTGAGATTGGAGACAAACTCTTGTATGCTTCTGTATCAAGAGATTGGTAAGATTCTGTCTTTGCAAGGGTTCTACAGAAGGTACACCTACATCAGTAAAAGTTACTCTGCAGCACCTTTCTTCACAGTTCTGTAGATGAGAGGGAAAAACATGTTCATGAAATAGAGGCTTACTTTTAATACTGCCTGCTCTACCCAGCAGAGTTCACAACACTTAAAATACAAACAAATAAACAAATGCTATGCTTCTTTGCCCTGGAATCATAGTCTGCTCATCAGCCTTCACATATTACAGACTGAGTTTGCTCTTGTAGTGGGGAGTTAGAGCGCTTTGCAACCCGGAGAGAACACATGTCTTTTAAAAACGTCACTTCTCAGCATGATTTAGAAATGATTTACAGCAATGTGTGTGTGTGTGTGTGTGTGTGTGTGTGTGTGTGTGTGTGTGTAGTTAGGATTTAAAATCTCCTTTTCTATGACATGGAAAGGAGTAATCACTTCCTTTTCTGTTTTTGTTGGTTGGTTTGTTTAATTCAGTTTCCTTTTAATGTGTATAAGTTGGTGTTTACTCAGATGCATGTGCGTTTGTATGGAGACATGAATGTTAAATCCAGAAAGCAAATTTAATCCATAGGAGCCATCTATTTGTTTATCTGACAGTGTCTTTCATTGTCTTGGGCCTTCCCAAGGAGTTTGACCTGGCTCATCATCAAGCCAAAGGATCTGTCTAACTGTGCTTCTCCAGCAGTAGCTAACACCTGCACGTATCCATGTGTGGTTTAATCATATGGGTTCTGAGGCCCAAGGTCAGGTCCTCGTGCTTGCGCAGGGGCATGTCAGGGATGAACTATCTTTCCAGATTGTTCCATTTTTTTTCTGATTTGCTGCTTTAATGTATGTCCATGACATTCATTTGGAAGAAACCATTGTAATCCATTTGTCATATATGTCAATTAAAAAGTTGGCTATTGATGCTTATAAGGATATAGAATTAGAGCCACCCGTAAAGTATTTACTAGAAAACATGAGGACCAAAATTTGATCTTCAGAATACTGGACTTTACTTTCTTACTGGTGTACCCTATTTGCTGAGCCCCAGATCCTAATGGGGGGATGTGTCAAGTAACAAATTAACAGCTCCCACACTGAGGTTTATCTTGTTCTCCACAAAGATATTCTCTCTCTCTCTCTCTCTCTCTCTCTCTCTCTCTCTCTCTCTCTCTCTCTCTCTCTCTCTCTCTCTCTGTCTCTCTCTCTCCCTTTCTTGCTCTCTCCCTCTCTCTCCCTCTCTCTTTCTTGCTCTCTCCCTCTCTCCCTCTCTCTCTCCCTCTCCCTCCCTCTCTCTCCCTCTCCCTTTCTTGCTCTCTCCCTCTCTCTCCCTCTCCCTTTCTTGCTCTCTCCCTCTCTCCCTCTCTCTCTCCCTTTCCCCCCTCTCTCTCCCTCCCTCTCTCTCCCTCTCTTACTCTCTCTCTCCCTCCCTCCCTCTCCCTCTCTTGCTCTCTCTCTCCCTCTTTCTC
>JADRCD010234026.1:16062-26638 GCA_019843815.1 Montemys delectorum
CACACAAACATGTACATACAACTATATGCACTTAAATGCACATTCCAAAAATATTGATGACAACAATCCTTATATTATTGTAGATGAAGTAATGTTCAACTGGAATCACGTTTTATGCTTTGTGAGACATTTTAAAAATCAAAGTGCTTAGTATGTAACTTCAACTCAGCGCTTCCCTCCTTTGTCATGGCTAAAGTTACAAAGTGAATTAAGTATTTTGTTTTGCAGGAACATTCAGTAACTGTAAAAAACTTCTAACTTCCAGAGTGTATAAGTTTCTGACATTTCTGATGAAGTACTTCCTTTTTATATCCAGTAGCTATGGTAAACTCATTTACATAGGGAAAGACTAGGATCTTCTCAACTCAATGTAGTAATAAACTCTGGTGGTCAAGTAACAGGAAAGAGATGGCTCAATATGTTACCTCATGCTCAGAGTCCAGGGCTTGAAATGAGGATTATTTGAATCATTTTCCATGTGTAAACCTCTATCTTTTCTAAAGATCTACTCCACTAGCATTTAATAAGAGCAGACAGTGCAGAGACTCTTACAGCTTTTAATAATTATAGTGATATTTAACATACGTTCTGTTATTTTAAAAATGAAAGAAATCAGATGAGTGTCAGCCAAGTGCTCTGTCCTAGAGGTGAGCTGGACATTAAAGTGAAAATGTCTTAATTGTGAAGATCACAGTCCTAAATACAACAGTGACCATTTAAAGAGAGAATAGCCTTTTAGGAAAACTGCTTCAAATTAAGAGCTCAAACTTCATAGACCTCAATTGCAATCTATCATGCTGCAGATAGGTGGTTTATGTCCAGGGATACCTCTTACATTTCTAGGATTTCTTGGCCTTATTAATTCAAATCTTGCTCTAAATGCATGCATGTAGCCAAGATAATTACTAGAAGGCAAGATCAAAGCCAGCATATTATAGTCTTATTCCATTTTCTGCTGATGTGAGTGATCTGCCTCTCCTTTGATGTTGTATGCTTCTACAGCAAAAGTACAGAGGATAAAAATACTACACCGTGTAATCTGGCATTTATCCCATGAGAGCAGAATTCCAAATTGTGACACATGTCAAGAAGTTAAAAAAAAAAAAACTAACTTAAAAGAGACCTATGCTTTATATAGCGACATACTGTGCATTTAAACACCATCAAACACCATTTTCCATTACAAATTTAATCCCTGGTATAAAATTCAAAGAATTTTTGTAACTTTAGTGGAAGAAAATAGTTACCATATTTACAAGCAATTACATGAAATGTGTGCCTAAGCCCTTATCCACCTAATGAGAGCTGTTGAGAGGAAGCAAAAAAAAAAAAAAATGTGGTGTGCTCGTGTATGTGTATGTGTACAAACATTGGGGAGTCAGAAGTTCTCTGCATGCAGTGTGCTCTGAAAGCCAGCTGGTTTTAGTTTTCTGAATTTTTCCTCGTGTTAGGTCAGGATGGGGGACCACTCTGCTCACCTTGTGCTTTCTGTTCACTGAAGGAAAGGGAGTCCTTTATCTAGAACGTCAATTCTAACATACATATTGGCTCCTATACTCCATATATTGTATGGCATTGCATGCCTAGTGTTATTGTCCTCATTGTACTGCATTTGACCGTGTCCTAGATCATCCTAGATTACCTTTGAAAAATAGTAACTGAGATTGCACTTCTACATGTGTGGGTGTGCGGGTGAGCACACACATGCATGCGAGTCTGGTTGCTTCCACAGGAAATTAGCAACTTCAGACTCTAGTATTGCTTTTAATGTTACCTTTCCTCATTATTTAAATGGAATTCTTGCCTTCCTGAAGGAAAGTGACATGTTCCAACAGTGCCTCAGTTACCTCTTCATTCCAGTTTGCTTGAGTTTGGTATTAGAGCCCTCCAAAGTACACAATCAGACCTACATGTTTTGACAGGAAAATACAACTCGGTGCAGACTTCATGGCTGTCACATTTTAAGCACAGCGACAGATATTGAGAAAAATTAGGTTTGATGGAATAAGACAACACACATACTTCACTTCAAATAGAAATCAAAACCAGTTTTTATTTTGAAAAATAATGTTTTCCTTTTTCTCATCCACTGTATGTTCAAGGGCTTTCAAGTGCCTCACAGATTGCATTATCTATTATGTATCAATAACTTTCCATCTCTCTACATTCTATTTGTCATCTATCACATAGGTGTACCTATCTATTATGTGTTATCTATTACCTATTATTTATCTACCTATAATCTATTTATACTATATCATCTATCTCCTTGTCATTTAATTTTAAAGTTATTTCTTCCTTCTTAATTCTCCATTGATGAAAGTAAGATTCCCATACGGTGCATATTATTCAGCATAGTAAGGGACTGGACACAGATGTGGAGCGTAACGCTCCTGGTGATCTTTAGGATAGGTGCATGTTACAGAATTCAGAAGCGCAGGACCACTAAGCGTTACGGATACCATGGTCCTGAGCTTAGACAAAGATTAGTCATAAAACTACAAGGCACAATTTTTAAAATGCCTGGAAGACATTTTTTTTTGATATAAAGATTGAGAAATCATATTTTGCTACAAGTGTCCTTAGAACCAGCTAAATCTCTTTCTGTCTCAGGACCTGGAACTTGAGCTGGAGACAGAATGGGTTGCCTTGCTGATGCTTTATGCAACCTGTTTGCTGCTTTTTTGGTTCCTATTTCTGAATGTACTCCTTATTTGTGCTTACTTATAAACACTTCCATTTCATATGTACCACACATTTTAACCACTTGCTTATATCCACTGACTAGGTGATTGTTGGAGGATATTTACAAACCCACAAAATTTACATGCTGGAGTTCTAGCTTTCATGGACCTGAAACTAGGAAATTGTCTTTAGAGAGGGATAGGACACGTGGGTAGAACCCTCATGATGGGGTCAACAGTCTTCTTGAAGGGAAAAAGACCCTCAGGCTCCTCCATCCCTTCTTTTCCACAGAAGACAGAAGACTATGGAGACTATCTGAAATGGAGAAGAGACTAAACATTGGTCCTGATGGTATCTGGCCCTTAGACTTTTAGTATTTCAAACTAGATTCTAGTCTACTAGTGAGAAATAAGTTGTCAAAGTAATACAGGCTATGGTAATGTGTTAGTCCAGATGGAACTAAAACCTGGGTTGGCTTCCACTACGCCCACAGATTTATATATCATCTCTAGGGCAAAGCTCCCAGATTTCTACCTTCTTTCTGAACCGTCCTCCCCACAGATCTAGGCTCATGATAGCATCTGCCTCCTCTGGCTGTCCCTTTAGTCATCTACATCCGTCTGTTCCCTGCAGCTTCTTGAACAACTGCTGTGCCTCAGGCAGACTTTTAAAAACTTCATGTGTTTGGACTGATTTAGTCTGATAATTACTCCATGAGTGTTCTAGATTACACATAAGAATGCATGACAGTCACTTGTTCAAGTTTAAATAGACTGTAATATATAATCTCAGACTTATTGAGTTTCAAATTGAACTCTTGATTTCCTGACCTCAGGTCACTTTCCCGTACCAGAAGAGGAAACACCCAACCTTCTGATATCTTCAAGTCTTTGATCAACTCAGTTTCAGTACTTTATATACTGCATTAATCCATTGTCAAATCATGAGTGTAGTCTATGATCAACATCATCATGTAAACTACTATAACATCTTCCCAACTGGCAATTATATTAAAGTTATCCAGAGAAACTACATTCAAGATGAGATGGCTCAGTGATTAAGAGCACTGGCCATTCTTCCAGATGACCCAAGTTCAATTTCTACTACCCGCAGGGCAGCTCACAGCTGGCTATCACTCCAGTTCCTTGGGATCCAGTATGTCACACAGACATACATGCAATAACATGCAGGAAAAACACCCATGTACATGAAAAAATAAATCATTAAAAAGTCACCTTTGTGCTTGATACTCACTTATGGCTATATTACTAAATTTCAAGCATGAACTTCTTTGTGTAACGTGAAAGACTCTCATAGTCTTAGTCTCACTAGTGCCTGTGTGCTTTCTCCTTCCATGTGTGCTTTTACCACACATTTTTTATACTTAATTCTTTTGCATGTTTTCTTAAATGTCTTTTTTAACTGTATCAAATAAATGACCAAAAATGCTTAACTCACTCTTACCACCAAATGTTCTCATTTCTCTTTAACATTCTTAGTTTCTTTATAATAAGACTTATATTATATTGTATTATAAATCTCTTTACTACTACACTCTAAGCGCCACAAAAATACTGTCTCCTGTTTCTCTATCTTGTGTTTTGAATAGCTAATTTTATGCTTATAAGTATCAACAAATATCAGTTAACTAAATTATATTTTGAGAATTGGCCCAAATCTACAAGTCATTATTTCTGTAAATAGGATCAGATATTTAAGAAGTTGGGGAACTTTCACAGTAACTCACTAATATGGATGGATAAAGGAACTGAAGCACAAGAAATTCATTTTAAGTAATTAAAAATTGTTCCAAAGGATGATGACTTTAGTTACAAAAGCAATTTAACTTAACAATGCAAGTGATTGATTTGTACATTTCCACATATGCTCAGTATAATCTCCTATCCCCACATTTTATATTGACACCATTAAGGACATATTTCTTCACATATATTACACTTCATATAAGAATTATAATACCCTTGGGTTAGCATATACTCCATGACATGGCTGTTCAATATTGGTAGGATATTTTTCTATATTATGTGTTTTATTTACTCTAGCCACATACACAGCTATTTGAAGTAAAATCTGTATTTCTTATACTCGCTTTTAAGTAGCTGATGTTATATGACTATTTTGTAAAATATTGTATGCTTTTCCATCAAATATCCGGAAGTGGAATCAGTTGTTCTAAATATTAACTATTTATCTATAGCAATACATTCATGCTATAACACTGCAGTTTCTCTTGAGTATAACTGAGGTGTGTAATTTTCATAGCCAGGATGAAATCACTGCACTTTTATTCTTCCAAACTCTTGTCTTCCCATATAGTGAAGGATCTGTGTGTTCATGGCTCAGAGTCACTCAAATAAGAAGAATCTATTTCATATTGGCCACATATCTGCAGAGAATCTTAGCCTGCCTATCAAAAAGAATGCATAGGAAGCCAAGAGAATTATTTGTTCCTTAACTATGTTTTCAGACTGACTGTTTCACTAACTTGGGTTAAAAAATGATAATAGATTATTATTTTTTTAAATAGGGAAATTCTCTACATCCTTCAAACTTTCCTCTGGATAGAGTGTAACTTTGGTGTTGGAACTTTAATGTTAGATCAAACTGAGTTGTGATTTCTTCATGTCGATGATAAGAGACTCAAGTTTACTTACAGAATATGTTCCAACATGTAAGTGTATATCTATAAATATCCTCAGATGTTCATAAAAATAAAAAAAAATGGGTTTAAATTTACATTTGAGCTTTTTAAAATTTAGGCTGAATCTAATTATACCTAATAGACTATGATGCATTTTCCAGTAATTGAATTATTTAAGTCAATTACAAATCCATCCAGTTCAGGTGTAGTTCTGCCTTGGCCAAGAGGGCTGTCAATGCATGGGTATCACCTGGTCTATGTTGATTATCGCAGTGAATGCACTTCTTCTGGAGGAGTTCTTTCTTGTGAACTATTATGCCATCTATACAAATGAGCAAACCTTGTTGGAAATCTTTGATACAAGGCTTTTTATTTTCATGTTTTTATTTACCTTACTGGAGAAGTTGTCTAGATCTCACGTGTAATAATTTTTAGAAGATAAATTTGTTTCAGTAAGATAAACAGAGTAAACTTTTACTGAGAAACATACATAATGATTCTGGTCATGTCTTAAATGCATCACCACTACTCTCAAAGCAGGTCTAACTAGCTTGCTGTGCTCATAAATACTTTTACTTTAAGATGCTCTGGTAGAATATTAGTCTGGAATATTGTTTTTTTTCCAGGTCCTCAAATCACTATGGCCACCTTCTTCTGTCCCTTTATGTGGGATTCCTTGTAGATATTGAGCATTTTGCTTTACCAAGGCAAATTTCTTTCTTCATATGTTTGTAAACAGCTTTACAATTCAAGCCATTTCAGTAGATGTTCCTATCTTTGTTATAAAAATGAGGATAAGAGCAGCGTTAAATGCTATCCAGATATTATCTAAAATAGCCCTTTGCTTGTTTTATTTAAATTTAAATTTTTGTTTGTTTCTAAAGTGCTAGACAATTAGTAACTTCCTATAAATTGAAATTAGTAGAAATTGACAATAGTTTAGGATGAACATAACTCAAACCTAATGTGGATGACTATAACTAATGTTTTATCGTGCATTATAGACTATGTGCTAAAGGAATTGAAAGGAGTGTTTTCACGTTTGTATGAGGCAGGCTGATTTGTGTTATCATACACACAGACATTGGTCAAGACAGGCTGCTGAATGCTTCTTAATTTAAGCAGCTGAGAAAGTGACAAGTGGAAAAATAGGTTTGCAGACTTCAAGCATGTGCTGGTCTTACCCTAGACACAGAGTATTCCCATTAGAAATAAAGTTCTATTGGAAAGCTTGTATCAATGTCCTATTTTGCATATACAGAAAACTGTAGGAATTCATGTGAGGAAAATGAAATAAATACAATCCACCTTTCACAGGCATCCTGTGTATGTCACTGTAATACTGTTCAATCAGAAAATACTTTAAAATTAAGAAATGAAATTTATTGAGAATTAATGAAATTAGTTTTTCTTAAACTACTACTAGAGGAAAATTTGTTTTTCTCTCAAGAAAAGAATCAAGGGGCAAAAATCATTTTGAAAAATATGTAGATAATTTTAGTTTATGAAAGAAATCCACACTCCTGTATATTTTTAAAACTGAAGAAAGTTCTAATTGCCTCACAATTTTAAGAAAATTGAAAGCTCTGGGTTTTGTACCAGTTGGGGGGTTTATAGGTTCTTTCTCTTTGTACACAGGACCTAATCATGTATTTCGTTTTGAAGAGTCTGAGAGAGTCACCCTATGAGAGGCAGGCCCCCTTATCTCTTTGAGAAAAGTGGCCGCTCATCATTACACAAACTATTCATTGCCTTTAACCAATATAGATAGATAGATAAATAAGTAAGTAAGTAAGTTAAGAAAAATTTCCCTAGGATTTCAAGTTTCTTTGTAATCTTAGTTCTATATGTGAAACATCAGCTTTCTTCATAATTGTTCCAATGACCCATGATCAAGGATTGTCAAAAGGAACCCATCTGATGTGATGCCCCGAGTTAGGTCTTCTAAATCAATGTGAATGTAAGGAAAGTGAAAGATCACCTCCGTACCTATGAATCCCCTCTGAATACATTCAAGAAATGAATAAGTCTTCTCTTCCATCAGTAACCTAAACTCAGACCGGCATAAGTGGTGCCAAGAGCTTTCCTGATGAAGTTCTGGCCTCAGTACCTAACTACCTCACCCCCTCCGCCTTCATGTGCACACACTGGCACCTCGGAAGAAGCACACTTAAGAGTGAAACAGCTGCTAAATAATTAGCATGATTTCATTTTTATTTTAACGACGTCTTGAATAGTTTGACAGCTACTCACTAGCTTTTAAGAATTGTCTAGAATGCCAGTTCTATATCCCATGTTTTGGAGGACATAACAGGCAGTGTACGTGGGGCTCATACAATCATCCACACCAAAACATCGCATACAAAACAACTCGTGGGTCCCTGGTTACAGAGACTATCTCACATATAAGCTTCCTCGTTATCAATTAATTCAACTTACTTCTTCATCAATTTTCTTCCCTTTCAGTCTTGATGGTTTTATGACCCAGACCCTGGCAATACCCTCAGGCAGTGCGTGTGATAATTGACACATTTTCTAACACGGTATAGTGATGCCCAAGTCACTCCTTTCAGGCCGTGACTGGTGCTTATTGGAGTCTGCAGCCGGGGCTCCTTTTATCCTCATACATCAGAATCGACTGACAGCTCTCCCATTCAGGGACCGCACTGAGCTCTCCCCTAGGAAAATATATGCAAACACCTTCTGAACATTGAAATGGTTGCTAGGCATCACAATGGTGACATCTTTATGATAAACACACTATGCAAAAGAAGGTCTAATAAAAGAATAACAAATTATTACATCCAGAGGGCAATTTTACAAGATTAACTGGTGTAATAAATTATTACCAGAGTCAGAATACCACATTACTCTTTAAGGTATTTCACAGTGGAGACAAAATGAACTGGCCTGTAAAAACCCAGAAATGTAGGAGAGAATAACAAACTGCCTTATCACATTTTTGAAAAGATTCTTGTCTAATGCATGTGGAGCTCAGCAAGTCCATTGTAAAATAAATACATGGATAGAATAATGACTGTGTGTAATTATTATTTTTCATTCTCCTGTTCTATACTAAGAAACACTGCAAACTATACAATGATTTCTTTAATAAAATGCCTGTGATATTGTGTTTTAAAAATATTTCAATACACAAATTACTATGTAGTAGATGCAAGAACCTAAATACACACACATACACATTATATATATATATACACATACATATACATATGTACATATGTATATGTATATATACATATATAGAAAAAGATTAAGAATAGATATATTCTATACATGAACAATATTTATTATTTACTTGGTTTGAGACAAAGGCTCATTCTTTAACTTGGATTTATCTCAAACTGGTAGAAATTATCTTGTCTCAGGATTTCCTATAGTTAAAATATGGCATGATGTACCGCACTTGGGTTCAAACAAACTAGAGAAAGGACCCAAGGAGCTAAAGGGTTTACAGCCCCTTAGAACGAACAACAATATGAACTAACTAGTACCCTCAGAGCTCCCAGGGACTAAACCACCAACCAAGAGTACACATGGTAGGACTAATTGCTCCAGCAGCATATGTATAGTAGAGGATGGCCAATTCGGTCATCAATGGGAGGAGTGGCCCTTGGCTCTGTGAAGGATCTATGCCCCAGTGTATGAGAATGCCAGGGCCATTAAGCAGGAGAGGGTGGGGTGGTGAGCAGGGGGAGGGGGGAGGAACAAGGGCTTGTTCTTGTTGTTGTTGTTGTTTTTTGTTTTGTTGTTTTTGTTTTTTCCTTTGGAAGGGAAACTGGGAAAGGAAATATCGTATGACAAGTAAATAAAGAAAATATCTAATTAAAAAAAGAAAAAAAGAAATTATCTTGTCTCAGGATTTCCTATTGTCAAAATATGGCATGATGCACCACACTTGGGTTCAAACATATTTATGAAATATTTCAATTAATTGTTTTCTATGATTATGATAATGCATTAAAATTTTAAAGCAATAATATTTTGTCATTTCCATACTTAATTAGTATTATATGTTAATTACAAATGGAAAAACAATGTTTTCTCTTCTTGTTACACTTGACTGCAAATTTGAGAAAAATTAATTCTGTACTTGAATACCAGTATTATGACAGTATAATAATAATTGTTTCTTATTTATTTTGTTTGGTTTAGGTTTTGTTTTGGTTTTCTCTTCTTTCTTCTCTCTCTCTCTCTCTCTCTCTCTCTCTCTCTCTCTCTCTCTCTCTGTGTGTGTGTGTGTGTGTGTGTGTGTATGTGTGTATACTGTGTGTAGGGGAGGTGAGGGTGTAGATCGGACATGTGTGCATGTGTGCTTGGAAACCAGAAGAGAATAGTGTACTATTACTCTCTGTTTCTTGAGATAGAACAGCTCACTGAACCTGAACACTTAGAATTAGGCTGTTGACCAGCAAGTCCAAGCAACCTTCCTCTCGTCAAACCCCAACCCTGCCAGTCACATGCTAACCATGACAAGGTTTTTACATGATGATTTGAATGTGAAATGTTACTGCAAAATGTTAGGTTTCTCAACACTTGATCCCTAGTTAGTGGCACTGTCTTGGGAGGTATCACAACCTTTCTAGAGAAAGTATTTTAACAGGGATAATCTTTGGACTTATAGCCTCAGGCAGCTCCTAAGTTATGGTTTCTGCTTGTATTTGCACTTGAAGATGAGCTGTTTCTTTTGACCATCTGTTGCCATTCCAGCCATTCTATAGTAGTCTGCCTCGCTGTCTCTCTGTCTCTGTCTCTGTCTTTTTCTGTAAGTGTAAGTAAAATAAATACAAATTTTCTTCCTTAAATTGTTTTCACCAGTTTTACAGCCTGAGAAAAGTCAATGACACACATAGATACTGGGATTCTAAGTCCATTCTCCCTGCTTGCTCAGGCCTCACTTACCCCCACTCCTCCCTGAGCTGTATTTCCAACCCTGTTCTTTGTATATTCTTAGTGCTATCTATTCAGATGTTCATAACCATCCACCATTAATTTTATTTCTATAGCTAAATCTAGTCTTTAGCAAGAAATACAGAAGAAACAGAAAAGGGGACATAGGGATCAAAAAGAGTGAAGGAGCAAAAGAAGAATGAACTGAGAGAGACAGAGACAGAAACCTTGCAATTCAGTACAGCTTTCTTATTTCCTAAGATCAGACCTGATTTTTATTCATCTCTTCCTTAACACCCAGTGTCCCTGCAGTGCTTA
>JADRCD010234027.1:0-21084 GCA_019843815.1 Montemys delectorum
TTTTTTTATATCTTGAGGTAGCATAAGGGACAGATTATATTGTTGATGAAAAGCCCCTCCTGGGATTCAAAATCTTGAAACTCAAGGGAAGGATTGTACAGTGAGGAGAGAGAGCACAAGGTAGAAGTGACCAAAGATAGCTCTGTAAGACAGCGCCAACCTTAAGTACACTGGGGTGGGCTACTGCTCTGTTCAGAGAGGTCTCTGAAGCCTCATACACCACATAGGCTATTGCCACTGTGATATGCATACCCAGAGAGGACGGTTAGTCCCTAACCCTGAAGCCACCACATGTTCTGGTTGCAGGAAACAAATCAAGCTAAGTCTGAGCTCTAAGGTTCTCCTGACTAGTGAGTGATCATAGTCGTTGAAGGTGTCGAACAGGCCACTCTGAGAGAATTGTCATTGCCTACAGTCTTGGTCACTTCTGGGCCCTACTCGTCAGCGTGGTTGCTGGGATAACAGTGTCACGGCTGTTATAGTGCCACCAACAACCTCTGGCTTGGCCTTAACTTCACAGGATGAAACCTATGTTTGCTACAGTAATCAGACAAAAACTCATAGCTTGGGAAGTCGTAAGTCCCAGTGGGGAAGATGTGCTTCTCTTTCATTAAGCCAATATGATATGCCTGTCAATTTGTTTGGCAGGCATTTGTGACTACACTCCTGCTGGGCTGCAGTTGAAGGAAAAAAAAAATTCTTTGTACATTAGGTGGTGATTACTGCAGACTAACTGCTGAGGTGTCTGCTACGGCCCACACAGCTGCTGTGGCATATGTGGGCCAATCCTCAGCTCTGAGTGAAGGAAAATATACAGACAACAGCCCCTCTGTGCTCCAGTGAGTTCAGCCCACTGAACATGGCATTGGCTCTAAGCATGCACAACATCCAGGAGAAAGGCCAAAAGCTTAGTGAGGAATTCTGGGAAAAGAACTAGAGGCTGAAAAGTGAGGAACTGGGGACTTGTCATCACAAACCTGGTCTATTACATTAGTGACACTTGTGTAGAGGTTATAGGTAAGGGTGTGTATATACATGTTCATATGTGTACAGATATACATACCCAAAGGTTGTATGTGTGTACTTGTGTGTGCAAGCATGTAGAAGCGAGAGGTCAACCTTAGGTATTATTCCTCGGGAACCAGCCAGCTTATTTTTTGAAATCAGTTCTCTCAATGGGACCTGGGACTCACCATGTATGCTAGACTGGCTGATCAGCAGCCCCAGGGACCGTCCTGTCTCTGTCTCCTCATCACTAGGATTAAACGTGTGTAGTCCCATATTTGGCTTCTATATGAATGCTGTGCACCAAAATTATGTCCTCACATTTGCATGGCAGGCAACTCGCCCACTGGATCTATTGTCCCAGCCCTATGTTAATAACATTTTAAAAAATTCCTTAAAGTCAAGTTGTCCTAGATACATGGCAAAGACATACCACCCACACTCACTGGCGTCTAGGGGACCATCAAGGCTCATCCCCAGCTTCTGCAGCATTGGAAAGCTCCCAAGCCACTTACATGCCCGGTATTGTGACTTATTACCTCACCCCTTATATTTAGCCTATGTATGGTACAGCCATTACGATCGATAGACCAGAGGCTCTGAAGCCAGGCAGGCTGGGATACAAATCCCGGGTCCCAGCCTGCTACTCGTGTTTCTTATGTATATTATCTCTACCCGCTGGAGCCTCTGGTCTGCTTCCTGATGCCCAGCAGAGTTGTAAGAATAAAGTGTGAGCCTGTGGAGATATTGAGTTCATTCTTTGCCTAATACCTCCCTCTGAGCCCTGTCTTGTCTCTCCTCAGACACAGCCAGCACCTGGCTGCTCCCTTCTCCCTGTTCCTCCAAGCTTAGCTATGTGAGTTGAGCTTTCACAGTTCCCACTCTGACACTCCCGTCCTATGGCTCCTGACATTTAAAAACAGCACATCGCTTGAACACACGCCTCAACTGGCCACAAAAGACTCTTTCTCTTTTCCCCCAAGGGTCATTTCCTGGGGTACTCCATTTACCCAGCTTCAGTTCACGGGCCCTGGTTCTGGTCCTTCTGTAGTGAGGTCACCTCAACAAGGTGACCAAGCCATCCTGAAATTTTCCGTCTTACCTTGTCAGCCCTGACCTCCACCTATCTTTTGATCTTTGTTAACCCACTGTTCTGCCCACCTCTCTAACATCTCTCTCACATACTTCTCTGAGGGCCCCTGCCTCCCCTCCCCCAGGACTTCCATGGCCCCCTCCATGTCCTTTGAGACCCTCCCCATAGATGTCTGGAAATGGACTGCTCACCAGATATTGCAGATAAGGGGAAACATAGGCATGCCGCCCAGCAGGCACAACAGTCTCCAGTGGCTGACTTTGTAAGCAAGCCCCGTCAGTAATATGACCCCTATGGTCAAGAAGCAGTGCTGGAGGATGACGGCTTGGGCGCGGTGCTCGCCCACCAGCCACTCCATGACTGTGCAAAGAACATGAGGACAAAGCTGTGGTCGGGTCACAGTCCCCAGGTGAGCCTTCCATGCAGCCTTACTGACATGCCTCCCCTGCCCTCAACAGCTCAGGGCTTTCTTCTGCTTCTTCCAGGTCTTCAGACACCCCTCAGAGCTAGATTGTCCCTGTGTCTCCTGGTACACATCCTATGCCTTGATGCACCTCCTCAGCTCCCATTCACCCTTCATTTTTGTTCTACCCTCACCACTCTGTCTAAAGGTTCTGCCTAAGCAGTGCCTCTCAGAAGAGAGGCCAGTGCAGGGCATCGCAAGGTCTGACTTGCGCTAAGACAGGGAACACTTGGAGTGTGTTAATGCTTTGATCTCCGTGGCCTAAGGTTCTGTGGAAGGTCAGTCAGTTCCCTTTGGCTGTGCCCTGGCAGGTTCTCATGAGAAGAGAGGGTTACAGCCGTTTGGTTCTAGGCCTGGGTATGTATGAGCTGGAATTGTTAGCGTCACATAGACCTGAGCAGAAACCCCAGCTCTTCGCTGTCCGGTGGCCCCCGAACCAGCTGGCTAAACTCTCTGAGGCTCAGGATGAAATGAGCAAGTACATCCAGGGCTCAAGGTGCAGGGTCTAGAAGGAGCATGAAGGGGGTTCCTTGGGGCCCAGGAGACTGCGGTGGAGGCTGAGGGTTGGGAACACCCCCTTCTGAATCCCTTGCTCTCTCTTTTGGGCAACTAGGAGTGGTGTGGGTTACTCCTTCCCCACTGAGCTTTGTGGCCTGTTACCTCCCCTTAGGTTTCTTTCTGTTAGGCCGTCCCTCCCTAGTAGATCTGCCTCCTGCTCCCTCTTGAACTGTACCAGTTTCCATCCCACCGTGCCCCCTTGAGCTCCAGTCACCTAAAGATACACTGCAGATGGCATAGCCCACGGAGGCCTGGGCCACAAAAAAGCGGAAGAACAGATATTGATAAAAGCTGCTCACAAAGGCTGTTCCGAAGCCGAAGATGAGGAACCCCAGCAGCGACAGCAGAATGATCGGATAGCGACCCAACCTGCGAGGTGGGCGGGGGGCAGGGGGGGAGGATGGGTGAGGAAAAGACTCCACCAAGCCACGCCTCCCTGGCTAGCCGTGGCTAACAAGGCTAGGCACCTGGGCCAGCCTCTGTGTTACCCCAGGGCTTTGGAGTATCCCTTCATTTTTCTCCCCCAGCCTGAGACTCTGAATGCTTGAAGAGGAAGCGGGAGTGTCCCAGGGATCAGAGGGAACTCCGGGAGACTCACTTGTCACTTAAGAACCCGAAGAGAAGAGAGCCTGTCAAGATGCCTGTCATGAACACAGTCTGCCCGTTTTCTTTGTATGGTTCGTTGCCACATACCAGGTCAAACTGCAGGTTAGACAAGGGCACTGATCACGGCCTCCACCCAGACCTAGAGACTGAGCTTGGCCCAGAGGGGAAATCTTAGGCCAGTGGTTCTCAACCTTCCTAATGTTGTGACCCTTTAACACAGTTCCTCATGTGGTAGTGAGCCCCAGCCATAATACTATTTTGCTGCTACTTCATAACTGTAATCTTGCTATTACAAATTTTCATGTAAATATCTAATGTGCGAGATAGATAGCTGATAGATAGAAAGGGTCACGACTCACAGGTTGAGAACCACTGCCTTAGGCAGTTGGCACCCAAAGAAAGGTCATTTTAGGCCTCACTCTGCTGCCCCAGGACCCTGTACAACACCTGGTAGACCCTGTATCAAAACACGGAGAGAGGAAGTGGAGGGGTGGTGCAGACAGGAGACTGGCCGAGCATTGTTACGAATGGGCACACCGGGCACACGCATTGTTCCTGGCATCCCCGATTCCCACAGAGAGAGCGTGCTGAAAAGGGCTCAGGTCTCACCTCAGGGTACGAAGCCCTATGAGAGTGCCCAGCACAAGCTTTTTCCTTCCCGTCTCTAGCTTCTAGGCATTCTGGTTGCTTGCCTCCTGACCTATCTCCTGTGCCCCATGCCTCTGCTGCCTCAATCCAAGGACTGCCAGATGCTGGACAGAACACAGAGAAACAAAACAAAGCTCCTCCCCCCTCCCCCACAGCCTCTTGTGCCTCCATCCCAGAAGCCAAGAGCCACAGCAGCTCTCTGTCCTGAGAAGAAATCCTCTGGACAGGTGATAAGCCTGGCTCTAAGTCAAAATGCATGCTAGCTTCCTGGCTAAGAACATCAGAGCCCAGGGCTGGGGAACAAGGACTCTAATTTCTTCCCTTCTGTAGAGCGTGCTCAGACCAAGCCCAGCTGTCTGTGCCGCGTCTCTTGGGTAGCTACAGTCAAGACAATAAAAAAGAAAAGCATACCTCGTTGATCAGAGAGTGAGTGTTAGCAAAAGGATAGATCCACCCGAATTTGCACGTTTCTGTATAATTGAGGCCAAAATGGATGATAGAGTCTAGATCCCACGGCACAGGGATGTACATGAGGCATGTCAGGAAACTGCCATTGGGTTCTCGGGGCAGGGTCAGGTTCAGCTGTTCGTCTTCTGTGAGATTGGGGCCCACTTCCAGGATCCAGCTGGTGTTACAGTAGGGTCTCTGAGCTGTGAGCAAGAAGTGATGAGAGAACATGAAGAAGGTTGACAGGATGCTGGGGATGAAGGTGAGGGCCACCAGCCTCCACTGGAATGTGCCAAACTCTCCAATGGCACCCAGAACACTGGCAAACTTGTCATCCCTCTTGGCATCTATGGCCTTTAGTCTGCGTAAGAGCATCTCCAGGGACCAGTTCTGGGAAGGAAAGGAGATCTCATGCCGGTGTGTGTCCCTGAGATCCTGGGATCCAAACGTTGTCTTGGAGTTCAACTCTTCCTTCATCTGTTCAAAGAAAGGACGCAGGTCAGTCTCTGTCACCGCTTCTCTTCCCTTCGTCGGGTCCCAGGATGGAAGCCAGTATGGAAGCCAGCGGACAGAGAAGAGCCTCAGCCTTGGGTCAACGTGGAGTTCACGGCCCCTCCCTTTTCCTCTAAAGTCTCCTGGTTTGCATAATCCATTCCTCCTGGCTCAGCCCCCCTATTTTTAGTGCACTGGATACTTTGAATGTTTTAGAGAATGTTTTCCTCATGAATGTCAGGAGCTCTCTGACAGTTTCCTCACAACAAACTGTTCACACATCTGAGGCGTCTCTGGAATTTCAAAGTTGGCAGAGGACTCAAAGGACCCCTTCCTTCAAGTAAACAAATGAACAGTGACACCTGAGTCAGGAATGGCAAAGGCCCAGGGCCAAAGGCAAAGGCTTGGAGCCTTAGCCATAAAGCTTAGAAGCTAGGGCTAGAGTGTAGAACACAGAAGTGAGGCAGCGGCGAGGGCAGGGCAGCTGTAAGCAGCAGCTAGGATATGCAGCAGTAAGGAGCAGACACAGCCCAACACTGTCCTGTGAGCCAAAACCCCTCAGCAGCACTGAAGAGGCCGTGGGCTGGGAACTCTTGGGCTACCCTCTCTGTGCAAACTTTCTGCAAACAAGCCTGAGAGATTCTCAAAGCCAGTGGCAAATTCAGAATGTGGTCTGAGAAGACAGGCACTATGAGTCTGTCAGAAAACTCAGATACAGACGGTGAGCTTCCCAGCGTAAGAAGGGGCAAAATGTTGTTTGAAATAAAACTGTGAAGAGGAAAGTTAAACAAACAGATTCAGTGCAGAGCGTTAGTGAGCTGGAGTGTGCAGTTGAAAGCTGGACAGGTGGAAAGACTCGGTGGGTGGAAGGTTAGCCCAGGTGGACAGGTGAAAAGACTTGGTAGGTGGAAGGCTAACCCAGGTCTAAACGGAAACTCATGAGAGAAATGGAAGAGAAAAAATAATGTATTTATTGGTATATAGAAACAACATATTTTCTTAAACTTCAAAACCATACATCAATAAATCCAAGAAACCCAACCCTTCTCCCAAGCACAATGGGAGGAACCTGTGTCTAGACACCTTGCAATTAAGCCTTGGGCCCCAGGGGAAGGAAGGGTGCTAGCTAGAGAGGCCAATGCACAGCCTCCAAGTCTCCACAGAGACCAGAGAAGAATGAAGGGTACAGCCAGCCTGGGGTGGTACATGAAGAAGTGGAGTAGAGCTAGGTACAGCCAACTAGGAGCCACAAGAGCATCCAGGTGAGATGCCTCCGATGAGGAACGTATGAAAGAGCACAAGGAGGCAGCCGGAAATGCAGACACGGGTCACCAAAATGTCAAGCCTGGACAAAACTTTCAGCCACAGACTGTTTTAAGTAATAAGGGGACCGTCAAAAGGTGGAGCAGAGAGGAAGATGATGGTGGGGGTGGAGACATGGTTCAGGACTCTGGAGTTCAGTCCCCAGTACCCACATCGGGTGGCTCACGGCCATCTGGAATTCTAGCTCCAGGGGATTCAATGACCTCTTTTGGCCTCCGAGGGTAGTGTGTACATGCGTGTGTGCCTGCATGTGTGTGTGTGTGTGTGTGTGTGTGTGTGTGTGTGTGTGTGTTAAGTCGGAAGGGAAAAGACAGATATTTTTCAGAAATTTCTGTGCTTGAGAAAATATTCAGGCCAAGGGATAAAAGCTTTGTGGCTACTCTTGCATAATACAGATTTAATATTCATGTCAGTAGGTGGAAAACTATAAACCAAAGGAAAACAATTTTTATTCAGAAAAAGTCAAGGGAAAAAGAAACAAAGTGGATTCAGTAACCACGACTGGAAAAATGTGTCAAAGTACATTGTTACAAGTTAGAAAACTGTGCTGTTTCTGGGGACTGTGGCTCCCTCAAGAGCTGGACCCGGCTGGTGAAAAGGTATCAACAGGCTCAGGTATTGGAAGTTGTAGCCTGGCCCCCAGTTCTAGCTGCTCTCTGCTGCTGGCTCGTGGCTCTGTGATCTGCCAGTGCCCCATGTTCCTGCCACCATGAATTCCATTTTGACTTTCCCACTACAGGGGACTAGGAGGTCTCCAACCCTGATGCAAAATTAACCTTTTTTTCCTCCAAGTTGTTTCTGTCAGCTGCTTGGTCACGGCAACCCAGGTGACCTGCCTGTCTATCTGTCTATCTATCTATCTATCTATCTATCTATCTATCTATCTATCTATCTACTATCTATCTATAATCTATCTATTATCTATCACCTATCCACTATCCATCATATATCTATATCTATTTACCATCTATCAATCATCTATCAGTTTACTTATCATCTATGTATAATTTATCTGTCTACCTGATATCTATAATTTATATCTCTCCTCTCTCTATTCTATCTATATATGCACAATAGAATATCATTCACACATTAAAGACCAACCCTTTGTCACTTGCAGAAACATGGATAGAAGAGATGGGCACTCTGCTGAGTGAAGTAAGTCAGATGCACACAGAGAAATATCTTGTGCTCTCATGCGTGTGTGGAGGAAAAAGCTGATTTCAAAAAAATAAAGAATTAGCAGGGGCTACCAGAGCCTTGGAGGGGGCAGGGACGGGGTGCGGGGATGAATTCATAGGGATAGGGGTGCAGTCGGATAAAACAATAATGCGGTCTAGTGTGATCCATTGTACATCAGAATGACTATGGTGGACAACAATTAAATATTTCAAAGTAGCTAATAGCATTTTGAGTGTTCCCAATGCTAGGAAATTATGTCTGTCTGAACTAGTGGATGTGTTGCTGACTGACCTGATCTTACCTGTTGCATATGTGTATTAAAGTGCTTTACTGTATTCTATAAAGACATATAGTTAGTGTGTGTTAACTAAAGTTTTAGTAAAATTAAGTACAAGATAAAAAGAAATATCAAATCCATGTTACATTTTAAAAGGCTTGTGAGCACTTCCAAGTGAGCTTGGAGCATACCTTGCTTATGTCTTCTAGGCTGGGGTAGGGACTCACCTTGGTCCTCTCCTCTCTCCAACGTGGCTTGGAATGGATGACAATTTGGTCACCCTGTAAGAAGACACACTTAAGACACAAGGACAAAGAAATAGGGCTGAGTAAAGGGATGGGGAGCCATCTTCTGCACATCACAAACGAAAGCTGCTGAAGCTAACTTATTAGCAAACAAGGACAAGCCGCTAGCAGAGCAGAGCAAAAGCTCAGTGCCCAACAGGACTGGCTGCTCCCGCAGAGGTCTCAGCTTTGATTCCTAACATCCACATGGCAGCTTGCCATGGTGTGTAACTCCAGTCCCAGGAGATCTGATGCCTTCGCCTGGCTTCTGTGGGCACGGCACACACATGGTACACAGATAGATATGGAGGCAAAACACTCATTTACATAATACGCACATCTTTTTTTAAATGCCAAAATTTGACATCACTAGGAATAGAGAGGTTTACTATCTAAAGATAAAAATTTCAGAACACAAAAACCTTAAAAAACCTGAGCCTTAGCCAGGAGGTGGTGGTACACACCTTTAATCCCAGCACTCAAGAGGCAGAGGCAGGCAGATATCTGAGTTCAAGGTCAGCCTGGTCTACAGAGTGGGTTCCAGGACAGCCAGGGCTACACAGAGAGACCCTGTCTCAAAAAACAAACAAAAATCTCTAAAGCCTTCAAATACCTCAATGACTAAGGAGTGGGTAGAAATAGTAACAGCTCTAATATGTGACCAAATGTAACTCTTCAGACTGATTTGAATTGTGTATACACATATGTGTGTCTGTGGGTGGGCATGCCATGTGAGTGCAGGTGCCCTCAGAGGCCACAGCAGGTGGGGGATGCCCTGGAGCTGGACTGTGAGCTTCTCAGTGTGGAGCCACGGACAGGACCTGGATTCTCTACCAGCTGCATACACTCTTAGCCACTGAGCTACTGCTGCTGGCTCTAATGCAACTCCCTCTAAGGGGTAAAATATACATATATTTAGCAATAATATGGACTAATAGTACTCAGAAACTTTGTCTAGCCACCTGCGCTGGTATATATGCCTGTCACCCCAAAACTTGGAAGTGGGGAATACCAAGTCTAAGGCTAGCCTTGACTATATAACCTCAGATTCTACCTCAAAAAATGGGTATGTGGAGAGCAACACTGGAAAGTTTCCGTGGTTTAGAGTCCTTGCTAGCCAATCACACACAATCATAAGCACTGGAGTTGGGAGCCTAGCACCCACAGGCCAGGCCAGGCATGCATGCTTGCACCCCAAATACAAGAGGGGCGGGACAGGAAGACTGCTGAGATTTGTCTAGGTAAAGAAAAAAAATGAGAGTCCCAAATGCAGAGAGACTCTGACTCAAAACAAACTGATGGGTAGCTGTGAGGAGTATATCTGACACCTTCTGGCCTGAACACATACACACACACACACACACACACACCAAACTCAATTTTTTTTTCTTTTTGAGACAAGGTTTCTCTGTGTAGTCCTACCCATCCTGGAACTCACTCTGTAGACCAGGCTGACCTAGAACTCGTAGATCTGCCTGCTTTTGCCTCCCAAGTGCTGGGATTAAAGGCAGGTGCCACCACATCTGGCCCCTGAAGGGTCCTTTATCTATTGTCATTTATAAAATTCTGCAACTAGCAACTATGTTTCCCTCAAACCTGCTTAGAGGATTTATGAAATTTAATCATGTACCAAGCTTCAAGAGAATGTCAAGGTATAGATGTTTAGATTCTTTTTTAAGATTATTGTGTCTCTCTTTTCTCTCTCTCCCCTCTCTCTTAACCTCTTACTCCCGTCTTTACCCTCCCTCCGCTCCCCCTCTCCACGTGGCCCGGCCTCGACTTCTCCACCTTTCCTCTCTCTCTTTTCTATAATAAACACCTTAAGACCAAAAAAATTATTATTGTATCTAGGCCCTGGGACGTAAGAGTGTGTGGTGCTCTTGTAGAGGAGCCAAGGTTAGTACCCAGTTCACAACCACCAAGAACTCCTGCTCCAAGGAGTCCGATGCCGGATTCCACCTCCATAGGACCACATACACATAAATAAAATTATAACTATTATAGTTAGTGTACAAAATGACAAGGCTCATTATGACATTTTCATACATACACATATATTTTATAAATGACAATAGATAAAGAACCCTTCAGGGGCCAGATGTGTCAGCACATATCTTTAATCCTATCATTTGGGAGGCAAAAGCAAACATATACTTATACATATACATACACATATACACATATGCTACATATACATATACATCATATTCATATACATATACTGCAAATACTACATACACTACATACATATACACATGCACACATACATTTAATATACTTAGCTCAGTCTCCATTACCCTCTATCCTTTGTCTTGTCTTCCTATACCATCCTCTTCCTAAATAGTCTCTTTTATTTTCAATTTATACATCACACACACACACACACACACACACACACTTTACACTCATAAGAACATATGCAATATATACTTTCTTATACAGTGCAAATAAATTAGGAACATTTTAATAGCAGGGTTTAAATCTGAATGTGTATTCATACATTTATAACCGTTAAGTTCATCTTACACATCTACCCCAGGCTCCCTTTGTAGCCTAAGTGGGTCTTAGGGTTTGTCTGGTTTACTCTCTGTGCTTTAGCAAGCTAAACTATAAGGCTACAGTAAACTATATAAGTTGTATAGTAAGCTATAAGACTCTGGCCTTTAGCAAACACTGAGCGTAACTACCATTCCCTGCCTAAGGACCCGCTCCAGGTCTGACAATCCTCTCTTCAGGAGACCTTATGAGCCACTTGTCACCTTGCTATAGGGACTATACCTTTCCCAGAACGTAAGCTGAGGCCACACAACATTCTGCCCTTCTTTACCTTCACTAATGTTCATTTTTCATGTCCATCCATGCTTGTTGCTTAATAGCACTTTTTAAATTAAAATATAACTATGTCATTTCCCCCATCCATTTCCTTCCCCCAACACCCTTTCCTCTCCCCAACACTTCCCATGTACCCTGCCTTGCTCTCTCAGATTCATGGCCTCTATGTTTTACACACACACACACACACACACACACACACACACACACACATACACACACACACACCCTCATACCTAAATATATTAATACAACCTACACAGTCAATATAGTGCCACTTGCACATGTACGCATATGACTTCAGGGCTGAGCATTTGGTATTGGATAAACCAATGTGGGGCCCTTCCTTTGGGAAGGCATATTTCTCCCAATCTCAGCATGCCTTAGTAGTTCTTTCTCAGCCCCAGGAGATTTCTCTTAGCGTATCTATAGGTGTCCTTTACAGAAAACCACAACTGACCACAATGCAGAGGAACCAGGGACTGTCTTATGCTCAGCCCCAACTGATATATGATATATCACAACTCCCACACCAGAGGCTCACTGGCCATAGCAGAAGGGAGGTGGGAAGGTTGTAACATGCAAACACTGTGTAGTCTCCTCAACATGGCTGCCTAATGGTCCTTTTAAAAAGTCACTCTAAAGTACTTTATTGCCTGCATGTGCCATAGCCCATCTATCCATTCACCTACTGAAGGACTTTCTAGTTGTTTTGTTTGGCAACTGTGAAGCACTATAAACATTTTGATGTAAGTTCTTGTGTGGATTTGTTTTCAAAACAGTTGGGCAAACCTCTAGGAGCATGGGTACTGGGGCCAATGGGTCCTGAAGCAAGAGTACGCTTAGCTTTATAAAAGACTGCCAGCCAACTGTCTTCCGTATGCTTCTGCATCTCCACCAGCAATGAATGAGAAGTCTGTCTGTCCTGTGATCTTTCCTGGAACTGCTATGATCACATCACTTTATTTCAGCCATTCTGGATAGATGTGGAGCAGTTGCAATGACGTCTCTATCTCCTATCTTCTTCCTTGAAAGATTGCTCTTCTTTTGCCTAAGTATCCATCCATCTATCTATCCATCCATCTACCTATCTAGCTCTATGTTTATATTTTCATCTCAGGATTGTCTACATGTTGGACAAGTGTTTCAATGACTGGGCTACAGTTACCAGACATTTTTAAAGATTTTAATGTGCGTGTGCGTGTGTGTGTGTGTGTGTGTGTGTGTGTGTGTGTGTTGGTATATGTGCATGAGTGCTGGTTCCCATGGAGTCCAGAAGAGTCAGTCAAACTGATCCTGGAGTCACATGTGGTTGACCCTGGATCATCTGACACAGATGCTGGGAACTGGGTTCTGGAACAAAAGCAGAACCTACTTTTAACCACTGAGCCACTTCCCCAGCTATGTCTGCCTATTTCAAAACCTGTAGTTTAAATGTAAGCCCTTGTCAGAGACCTTTGCAAATACTCCTTGCCTCTGGCTTTTCACCCTTCTAATGGGGGTCTTCGCAGAGCAGACAGTCTGAGTTTTAAACACGCTTCAACATACCTATCCTTTTTGTTTCTGAGGTCTTGCTTTTGACATTATAGCTAAAAATCTCACTGCCAAACCTTGAAGCAAAAGTGTGCGCAAGCGCTCTGGCACACACACACACACACACACACACACACACACACACACACACTCAATCTACTTCCTCATGGTTATGGTGGCCACTTGGTCATCCAAATATAAACTTCAGAGCATGCTTATTATAGCCACAAAACAATTTGCTGAGCTTTGATTGAAACTGTACCAAATACTTAGATCAGCAGAGAGGTTAACACTGTAACTATGGGCTTAGATCAGCAGAGAGGTTAACACTGTAACTATGGCAGTGAGTCTCCTAGCCCCTGAGTGTGAAGTGAGGGCAAGTAGAAACATCAATGTGTTTTTAAGGAGAAAAAAAAACGTATTGAGCACCTCACACACCAAAGAAATCATAGAAAATTAAAATATTTATGACTGATAGCCATAAAGTATCAAATGTATGGGTATTTTAAAAGTTGTAATTTGTGGAGAATGCATAGCTTTATCTGCTTTTAATAGAAGAGTGTAGGCTAAATATTGATCAACTAAGTTTCATTATAAAAAGTTAAAGAAAAATGATCGAGTAAATTCAAGGAAGGTAACAAAGATAATAAAAATTAAGGCCAAAGTAAAAGAAGGAAGTTGGGCCTAGCACTGTAGCCTGTAATTCTATCTACTTGTAAGGCTGAGACAGGAGGATCACAAGTTCAAGGCCTGGCTAGGTACAAGATGATTTCAAGGACAGCCTGATTAATTTAACACTATCCAAAAACCCATAGGGACTAGCAGCCAGCAAGGCCCCTGTGTACCCCTAGGTCATCTGCAGAGTCCCCGAGCACTCCTCCCTGCACTGAATACCCATGGGGACTGACAGTTAGCAAGGGCCCTGACCCCACTGCCCTACACTGATCGCAAAGGTCCTGCTAGAAGAAAAGGCAGCACCCCACCTGTACACAGGAAATGACCAGGCGCCACACCTGAGAACTCTCAATTCCTGTGAGGGCAGCCTGCTCTCTCCATAGGGTTCCCACAGCTGAATAGGCCCAGGCACGTTCCTGTCCACATTCGTATGGAGAGTGTGGCCCCACAATCACAAGGTGCCATCATAATTATCACCTTCCACTTGCACCCCAGTCCCTCCTCCCTGGAGACAGGACCACAAGTCAAAGCCAGGCCCACCTGACTGTTGTCCAGACCCAACCATATCCTTGGAAGCAGAACCCCAGGGTTCCATTGGTAGCTGGGGAAATGGTGTCACAATGGAGACAGTGAGCTGGGAATGCTGGGGGCCATAGTCTACTCTAGGCACACAAGTGGCCAGTCTTGGGGCCAGAATTGGTTAAGGCAAGAATGCAAACTGCTATGTGAGGTGCCCTTGTGCCTTCTCTAAAAACGTCTACTATACATCTTCTATACTCTGGTCTTTTTGCTCAGAGTAGAGGTGGGGAACCAGCAGAGAACAAGGAACCAGGTTGAACTAGTTATAGGGAAGCAGGGGACATGAGGGACTCTAACTCTAGCCCAAAGGTATGGCTCAGAGATACCTGGCAAGAAGCAGGAATGAGAGCAAAGGAGGGTCCAGACTTGCCCAACTTCTCCATCAGCACAGAAAACACTGCTCAGGACACTGACAAAACTGACTGAGAAAACTTAGGAGGCAGACTTAGGAGACAACTCGTCAGGCCAAGGGCTCGGCACACAAGCAGAGAGGACCCGTGTGAAAAGCTTGGAGTGACAGCTTGTGTTTGTAGCCCTAGCATCAGGGAGGCAGACAGGTGGACCCATAACACCAGCTGATCAGCCAGCCTAGCCTAAGTGGCCCATCTCAGGTCCCAGTGACTGATCCTACCTCATAACCAGATGAAGGAGCTGGGGAGATGGCTCTGTTGGTAAAGTGCTTTTTACATAAGCATGAGGACATGAATTCAAATCTAAAAGGTGAGGAGGCACAGCTCCATACACCTGCATTCCCAGCACTTCAGAGCTGGGAGGAAGACTAGGATGGGGACAGATAAGTCCCTGGGGTTCACTGCCCAGCCAGATGATCTGAATCACAGAGCTTCAGGTTCAGTGAGAGATCCCATCTCAAAAAAACAAGGTGGAAAGCAAACGCAAAAGATACCTGGTGTTGGTCTCTGTTTCCCATATGTACACACATACACACACACACACACACACACACACACACACTCACACACACTGAGAAAGACAGAGAGACAGAGCAACAGATAAAGAGACACAGAGACAGAATGAGAAGGTACATGGCTCCCATTGACACCCACGGTTGACCCCTGGCTTCCACATATGTGCATATGCATACATGTGCACCTACATACACACACACACACACACACACACACACACACACACACACGAGAAGAGAGAGAGAGAGAGAGTGAGTTAGATAAAGTCCACCATCACAGAGCCCTCCTTACAGCTCCTCCTCCGTCCCTGTGAGCCTCACGTCTCTGCCTCCCTGGAAGGCACAGCAGTCCTCTTGGTGTCTGCGACATAGAGCCTCTCTCCTTCATGAGGCCTTCCAGGTGTTCATGGGTCACCTGTGCCGCTGATCCAAGGACCCTGGGGCTCCTTTGAGGTCCCCAGTCTTTTTTTTTTTTTTTAATCTATTTATTTATTATATGTAAGTACACTGTAGCTGTCTTCAGACACACCAGAAGAGGGCATCAGATCTCATTAGAGATGGTTGTGAACCACCATGTGGTTGCTGGGATTAGAACTCAGGACCTCTGGAAGAGCAGTCAGTGCTCTTAACCGCTGAGCCATCTCTCTAGCCCCCGAGGCCCCAGTCTTAAAAGCAGAAATGCTAGGGGTAAAGGCCTGAGCAAGAGGCACAGCGGGCACCTAGCAGTCGGTAAGGACAATGACCAGGGTGAAGAGTATGCCTCAGCTTTGGTCCTTCGAGCTCCCAAGTCGCTACCCTCATCTCTAGGCAGCAGAGAGCGCTGATGTCAGCCGAGACTGGAGTTCCAGTCCACATATGTCAGAGAGATGTTTGATGGAAAGAGCGGAAAGAGCAAATATTGATGCCAGAGAATTATCATACTCACAGAGATCTATGCACACACTAATGTACACACTCACTTGTACATATACATACATTCACATTCACACATGTGTGCATACACACTCGCACACACACACACGCTCACACACACACACACACACACACACACACGCACACACACACACACGCACACATGATGGGGCTGGAAAGCTGGTTTAATGAGTAAAGCATTCCCCATGCAAGCATGTGGGCCTGTGTTTGACTCTCCAGGACGGACTTTAGTAAAGCCAAGGATGGTCACTTACATCTGTAATCCATCAGTGCCACTACAGCAATCAAGGCAGAGGTGGGAATCCCCAGAAGCAATTAGAACACACAGTAAAGAGACTGTCTCAGGCAAGATGAAAGAAAGGCAAAGAACAAGATCCAAGGCCATGTCCATGTGCCTCATATAGACAGCACAGGAAGGTGAACACATAGAATTACATCATACGAACACAAAACTCTAGAAGACCATTTCTGTCCCCTTTGCTGTATGAAAAAACTAGTAAACATTAGGGGTTTTCAACTCGTAAGCTGAATACAAAATTAAAGATCAGCTTGGCCCTAGTTTCTGAGGAGCAAAATCCAGGAGATGGCAATCACAGAGCAGTGAAGCAAGGGCCAGTCCCATAGGGACGGATGCCCTGAGCTCTTCTGGCTCCCAATATGATGGCCATCAAGCTCTGACACAGCCTTCTCTGGCTGGCCACCTGGCATAGTGGACCGGTATTGGCTCCCTAGAGAGCTCTGAGAGTAGTAGATGCTCCAGAAGGAACTGGAATCTTGCTGCCATGGAAACATGAGGCAAATGCCACTTAGAGCCTTCACTGACCTGCCTGATGCCCAGGATCCTTGATCTAAGGAAACGGAGAACAGAGGCCTACAGGGAAGAAGGTGTGGGACGAAGGTCATAAAATGACCTCTAGGTCAATAGATTTACTAGTAGGCAGTCTGGAGAGATAACCCTTGGTGGCCCCTATTTCTGAAGCAAAGGAAGGAGTAACTGGTTAGGAAGTGAGGACAGGAGACATGCAGAGTGCAGAAGATGAAAGGCCACTAGTGGAAGAGGAAAAGAAGCCCATGAGAGATGGGCTGCTAAGCAACCAGTGGAGTTTGGTCCCTGAATTCACAGAAAAGTGAAATTGTACAGTGATTGACTCTCTTGCAATTTGGGGTACAGAGACAGCACAGGAAGGTGCCTGAGCTCACTCACTACTGTGGCTTTTCTAGTTGGACACAACCAAACAGCACAAGAATTAAAGTGTGAGGTGCAGGTAACAGGGATAGGACTATTCTGTCTCAATAGCAGTTGGAAGGACAGCTTCATCCTCTGATCTGAGAGATGGGAGAGACTGGGAGAAGAGTCAACAGAGCAGAAGGTCCCAGTGGAGCTAAGAATGCTACTGTAGGATGTTTGCACTCCTTACAGGTCATATAATATACCTTTACCTGCAGTGTCATGGTATGTGGCGGTGAGGTCATAACCAGAATTAGATCATATCTAAATATGGTCATCAGGGTGGAACCCTCCAGATGGAATTAGCGACCTTATAGCAAGAAGGAAAGAGAAATTTCTCTCCATTTGCACACATCAGGGAGACCACGTGAGGACCGAGAGAGGTGGCCTTCCATACGGAGAGGTATGGAGAGTACATAGAGAGGCACATAGGGATATAGAAAGGCTCCTCACCGGAACCTGGCCACACTGGCACCCTAACCCCAGACTATCTGTCTACTGTTGTGGCACCCCAAGCAGACTGAGTTGGATGGAAAGAATGGAGCAAACTAATCAAAGTGTTAGCATGTTAGCAGAGTTCAAATATGAATTGACCCCAAGAGTCTCATGGGTGAAATATTTGATACTGAACTGGTGGCCCTATTTTAGAAGGTTCTGGAAACTTTAGGAGGTGGGATCTAGTTAAAGCAGGTCACTGGAGACATGCTTTGAAAGTTGCATATGGTCCCCAATCCATTCCTTACTTTCTTCCCTAATCATCGAGAGGCAGAGAACTTCCCCCACCACACACTTCCATGCCACAACGACCTGCTCAGGTGTGTGCTGACCAGCTTCGAACAAAACCTTTTTAAAGCTTGAGCAGAGGTCCTCCCTCCTTGAAAGTGGCTTTGTCAGGGCTGGAAGGATGACTCAGCCAGCAGTCAGGAGATGTGGTTGCTCTTCCAGAGTACTCAGCTCCATTCTGGAACCTACTATGGGCAGCCTACAGAGGCCTGTGACTCTGGCTCAGGGCATCTGAGGTCCTCTTCTGACCGGTGCAGGTACAGCGTTCAGTAAGTGCTGAACTTGTCCTGTTGGTCCCCGCTACACAGAAGTAACTGGGGCAGATGCTGTGGTGAGAGTGAGCGGTCTGCATGAAGTTTGCTCATCTGTCATTTATACGTCAGATGCTTCTGAAATTTGGGTAGGAAAGGATGTGCTCCCAAGGGTGACAGGAACTGGAATAGAAGGGGTGGTGGTAAGCCACCTAGACAAGTTGTCGAAGGATGGGGAACATGATCTGGAGGTGTAGAGGTGGGAGAGAGAGAGGGGGGGGAGGGAGGGAGGGAAGGAGGGAGAGGGATCACTACAGATTTTGTCAGGTGAAGGGACAGGATAGCCGAGTGATTGAGAAGCGGTGCTGAGGAGCAGAGGCTCGCCCCCCAGCTCGCCTGCTGTGAGAACTTTCACAACTGTGTACAGAAGGCAGGGGACAGAGTTCTTCCAAGAACATGGGGTGTCTGTCTAGTGGCTTTGGTCAACAGTCGCAATGACACAGGTTTATGCCTAGGAGAGGAACTCGATGAGATAGGGAGCAGGCCCCCAGGAGCCATGTCAAAGTAGAGATAAGGTAAGCCAAGGAGTATGAGAACATCTTAAGGCTTGGACATAAAAGTCCAGAATTCAAGATCTGCGGTCTGATGGTCTTACATCAGAAGTCACCCGAGGAGAGCAGGCTGCCAGGCCTCTCTGCTTTCCTGCCTAGGCAGGGTTGGAGGTTGTGCCATACCCTATCAATTCACCCATTCTGTACAAGTGTGTGGGTGGTGAGAACTTTGAGAAGCCCAGAGCCTCCCACATGCTGGGCAAAGCCACCCACTGTAAAATGGGAAGGCTGGGGTCCAGAGTTAGAGGATCCCTGCCCCCAGTGCTTGAGCTCTGAATGTTGCCCATGCCCCAGCAAAGACAACCACAGCACGGAGAAGCAGGTCTCTGTGTACTGGCTATTCTCTGTTCAACAGCACCCTCTAGGGGACAGGTGTGGACTGGCATATGCTAGCCGCCAAGTCCCCAGTAAAATTCCCTTCTCTTGTGATCTACCATCCCTAACCCTGAGTGGAGACCAGGCCAGGGTGGCATCTCCTCTGGGCTCCCAGAAGTCTTAACTTTTGAACTGCTGGTGAGCAACCACTAAAGATAATCTGATTAACAGAATATGCCGCAGGCACAGAGAACCTCTAAACAACTCATGAAAGTGCTGGAGTAGCAGAGCCAGCTGTTAGCGGCCATCAATCAAATGCAGACTGCTGGTGAGCCAGGGCATGCTGGGAAATAGCAAGCAACACAGCCCACTCTCTTCCTCATGCACTTGGGAAGCAGAGCACAGTGGGGTGGAGGAAGGGCTGACCGATCTCCACCCCCTCCCCCCATTGCCAGCCTCACACAGGTGAGGCACAAAGTGGCCACGGGCCAGGAAGAAAGGACCTTGAAAGTACATGCGGTGTAGACATCTTCTTCCTTAGCCTACTGCCACAGTTGCCCTGGCTGGTGGAGTTGGCTGATTTTACTTGGGAGCAAGTGGTCGTGGTTTTGTTTTGTCTTTATGAGGATGGAGTATTCCAGACAGGGGGAACCAGTGAGGCCATAATCCCAGAGAAGATGAAGAACGATCCAAGTCCTGACTCAGCCAAGGTTCTCGGGTGCAGTTTGTGTATAAGAGGTGTGGAGGAGGGAGGGGTACCGTTGCTGGTGCTTCCAACGGGCTCTGCAGTGTGGAGCGGGGACCATGAACGAGGCTGGTCTGACCCTGTGTGCTACGGATGCCATTCAAACAAGAAGATAGTGTGGGCTCGCTTGTGCCTTTTGATAGGCTGGCCCTAAGTGACCGGAGTCAGAAGTATGAGCTGCTCACAACAGCCATCTGCCCTCTGGAAGCTCTTCCTGAGGCCCCCATGTCTTTTCTTTGGGGTGCTGTTCTGTGAGACCTGCAGGAAGCAAAGGACAGTCGGCAATGACCCAGCACACTGCACACGAAGCGGCAGTTCTCTTGACACTAAAGGAGGGGAAGTGTCCTCTAAAGCCAGTCAGACAGCTGTGGTGCCAAGGGGCGCCATGATTCCCAGTAGCAGATAGAGTAAAGGTGGCGGGAGACCTGGGCCTGAGGAGAGACCAGAAGTCCATGCTCACCGTGGCGCCTGCCCCTGCTCCAGGTCCTGGAGGGTGTCCTTCAGGGTCTGGCCCCGGGTCTCAGGCAGCAGAGCGCACAGTAGGCCTGCCCCGATGGGGAGGCTGCCAAAGATGAGCATGGGAAGCGCCTGGTGGTATAGCTCCAGCAGCATCACAAGAGGTGTGATGATGCCACCAACCCTGGAGAAGATGCTCACCAACCCCATGCCTGTCTGCCTGGGGAAAGAGCACAAGTGAGGCTCTGCCCACAGACGGAGGCCACACTCTCTCCTCAGCTGTGAGGACCCAGGTCTCAGCCACCTTTGGTCTGGCCAGGGTGGAGTTTACAGGACCAGCCAGCTCCCTCTGACTTCCCCCTGTCATTCAAGAGACCCAAACTCCCTTTCCCCTTCAGTGCTCCTCTCCTGGGAGCACTCCTTCCTCTCCTCTCAGCTCTTACTTCTGTCCCATATTCAGGCCTTGACATGGCCAGGGCCTGCCTATGTCCACAAGTGGCACCTCAGTGAATGGCACTAGACTTCCTAGGCCCCGGTAGGCAGCTCGGTGGCTCTCTGTGGGCTGATAAAAGAGGGGCAGAGGGGCTGGGTGGCATTAGATCCCCAGGGCAAAAGTCAGCCAGCAGTTCTTACCTGATGATGGTGGGAAAGAGCTCAGCAGTGTACACGTAAGAAATGGTGAAGGCAGCTGACGAGGCAAACTTGCCCACCACAGCCAGCACAGTGACCACCGTGGGAAGGTCTGGAGGAAGTGCAGGACAGACATCCAGAGAGAAGGCCACCCATCACCTAGGCCTGCACACCTCCCTGCCTATTCCAGTGTCTCACCCTCTAGATCCA
>JADRCD010234028.1:0-12543 GCA_019843815.1 Montemys delectorum
ATTGATTGGAGTATGGTATTTTTTCCAGATCAATATTGAACATTTTTTTACTAATTAATATTAAATGAATTTGCTAGTATTATTAAATGACCTCAGCATATGTGCCAGTACATGGAAAGCTTTAACATGATAGTGTAGATAGGTGCCAAAAAACAGAAACTATTATTATTTACATCTAATAAATTTATATATGTTTAAGTATGAGCCAAACATATTCTATAAATTATTACATATAAATAATAATAGAGTTTCTATTTTGGGCATCTAAGACCTAAGTATGGATACTTCAGTGCTTGTTAGAAGGGGGAACAAAATACTCACAGGAGGAAATATGGAGACAAAGTGTGAAGCAGAGACTGAAGGAAAGGCCATTCAGAGTTGGCCCCTCGTGGGGTTCATCCCATATACAGTCACCACTGTGGATGCCAAGAAGTACTGGCTGAAGGGTGCCTGATATGGCTGTCTCTGCCAGACCCTGACAAATACAGAGGCAAATCTTCACAGCCAGCCATTGGATGGAGTGTGTGGTCCTGAATGGAGGAGCTGGAGAAGGGACTGAAGGAGCTGAGAGGGTTTACAGCCCCATGGAGGAAGCAATAGTGTCAACAGCCCAGATTGCCCAGAGCTCCTGGGGACTGGACCACCAACCAAAGAGTACACATGGAAGGACCCATGGCTGTAGCCACATGTTTGGCAGAGGATGGCCTTGTTGGTCATCAGTGGGAGGAGCAGCCCTTGGGCCTGAGGGTGTTCAATGCCTCAGTGTAGGGGAATGGCAGGGCAGGAAGGAGGGAATAGATGGGGGAGCACCTTCATAGAGGCAGGAGGAGGGGACATGGTAGAGGGGGTTTCCAAAGGGAATACCTGGAATGCAGAAAACATTTGAAATGTAAATAAAGAATATATCCTTTATTTTTTTTAAAGAGCGTCTATTACGCTCACAAAAAATTATATAATAATTTTTGGTGGCTATGTTTTAAGAAACAAGACAGATTTTCCAATGCAATGCCAAGTTTTTGAGAATTAACTACAACCAATTTCAGTAAAATTTATTCTTAAAAAATGTATTATACCCGTGTGTGTGTGTGTGTGTGTGTGTGTGTGTGTGTGTGTGTGTGTATGTATGTTTCCCACATGTGCACATTGAAGTCAAAATACAACTTACAGAAATTTGTTTACTTCTCCCATTGTTTAGATCTTAGAGATTAAACTCTGGGTATCAACTTTGGCACCAAGTGTATTCACACACTGCGCCATCTCAATGGTCCTAAAATTTGTTTCTTTGTATAGTATTATAATGGTACAACTCTTAGTAGTACTAAAGAATATATTTATGCACGAGAAGCAGTCACTCTTTTTGTCCTTCCTTAATTTCATCTGCATGTACAATAACTGATATCTATAATTTTAAAATCTTGGCAGCAATTACAGAATTGGAATATGAGTATTCAATTAATACAGACCAGCCCTATGGAGACATGTCTCAATTTAAAGTAGTTTGACTTAAATTAGTGTGAAATTAAAGAGCTTCTAAATTAGAAATTTCAAAAAGCAAACCCTTCATTCATCTCTTAATTTAGAATTAATTCTTTGGAGAGTTCACTTGGGTCAAGTTTAATCAGTTACCATCTGGGAGGCTTGTATTCCAACAGAAAGCAACTCTGATATTAATGTATATGGAATTGTACCAATTATGGTAGGAGGGCTAGTCTAGAGATGGAATTCTCAGAAGTTTCTTCTCTGTGTTCTAGTGATGTGGTGTGTAAAATGCTAATCAAGGCAGGGAAGTTCTGATGCAATTTTATCTTTCTCACCTATAAGATCTGTAGTAGAAACTACATCTTATCTTTGCTGTCTTTCTGACTCTTTGGGGTAGAGGGGGCACTTGGTGGGAAAAGGCACTAGCTGTCAAGGATGACAGCCTGAGTTCGATCCTATGGGTACACAGAGCAGAAGAAGTGACTCCCACATTGTCTTCTTCCTTGCATATGTTTTTGGTGGCACAAGCATATATACACATGCACTCACTCACTCACACACACACACACACACACACACACACATACACACACACGCACACATGTACATACACATGCACACATACCTACAAAATAAACCAAAAGTTGAAAACAATTCTTAGAGTGTGTTGAGTAATAAATCTGAAGATATAGTTCAGAGGTGAAGAGTGCTAACTGCTCTTCTGAAAGATAGGAGTTCTGTTCCAAAGATGCATCCAATAGTTCCCATCAGCCTGTAACTCCTGCTCTAGGGGATGTTCGTATATAAATTTGGATCCTCATAACAGCTAATGGTGATGAAAATTATCCTGACCCAGCTTTTCCTTCAGACCTTTACATGATTGATTCACTGATAGATCTTGAAAAATGAAGGCGATTGCTCAATGTTTGTTTTATTAGTTGTATTTCCCATCAGCTTTAAGCTCCTGAGCATCTTAAAAGACACAAAGTAATGTGTATGTGCTTATTTTTATAGCAGTGTTTAATAATTGTTTTCAGAAATGAAGCACTGCAACAGCTTCTTTGATCAGCATGCAGTATAAATACTACAACTCATGTTCTTGGGGACCCATCATGTGTCTCCTTAATGTAGGGCAATGCATGCATTCTAAAGAGCTCATGGGGGTATGTCCTAGTTTCATTTTTGTTGCTATGAAAACATAAAGATTAAAAGCAAATAAGAGGAAAGGGTGTTTGCTTTAGCTCACAATTCCAAGACATACACTCCATTATTGACCTGTAGTCACAGCAATAGACAATGATGCCACTAACTTTTATCCTAGGTCTTCCCACATCAATTAAGGTAATGTCCCATAGGCATTCCCACAGGGCAACCTGAGCTAGACAGTCTCTCATTGAGATTCTTTTTCCAGATGATTCTAGGTTGTGTCAATTTGCTGAAAATTAAAGCAACCATCCCAGGCACTAAACAACTTTCCTCAACATTTCTTCCCATCCTTTGGTGTGTAGCTCTTTGACGAACTCATGAAGTTCATTATCAATTCCCCCATCAAGTTCTGCCTTCTCCTATCTCTTTTACTTTACCACCATTCTCTCACACCAATCAACCCTCCTTCAGCTTTGTCTACTTCTAGCTTTATAAATAGTTGCCTTCACAAGCATCTATATGCTATTATAATGTATGAGAACCTCACAGTAGAATACATCCAGACCCATTGTGGGGGTAGGGTGGGCAGGTAAATGTTCAGTGATAGAATTTCAAATACCTCTACTCTTTAAAGAGACATTTGACAACGTATAACACAGGAGCCTAGTGTAAGCCTGCATACTTAATTTTGTTTCTGTACACTTATGAGTTATGTTGATCCTGAGATGTCAGACATTATATACTAGCACAGTTAACTATGCTTCCTTCATCATATACCCTACCTAGTTATTCTTACTACTGAGGTACTTCCCAATGTAGTTCTGAGAGCTGTGCAATAGACCGTACATAATAAAAGAATTCTGGCCTGAATCCTTTGTTACCATAAACTCTGATAAATCAGGACTTATTGATTAATAGTTTACCAATTTCTAAGTGATTTTCATTTTAGGTGTTGGAGAAATGCCTCAGTGGTTAATACTTTTCATTGTTGTTTCAGAAGACTCAAGTTTGGTTTCTGTCACCCATACTAGGTTGATCACAACTTTCTGAGACTCAGACTCCAAGGAGTCCACTGCTGTTCTCAGGCCTCTATGAGTACCTGCAGAATTACACACACAAATATAAAAATAAAATGAATCATTAAAACGATGAAATCCCTCCATGTGTGTGTATGTGTGTGTGTGTGTGTGTGTGTGTGTGTGTGTGTGAGAATGTGTGCATGTGTATACATGTGTGCAATTCCTAAGAAGGGAAGAAGACAGCAAATTGATTAGAGCTGGACTTGTGTGGGTTTATGTGTCTGCCAAAGTGAATGGCAGGATCTACACACTCCTTCTTATTGACCTACAAGTTCTATTAACCACTAAACTGTTTCTCCAACCTCAGCTTATTAGTTTTACCTCTGTTACTACCTTGGAAATAAACAAGAGAAATGGATATGCTTCCCAACCCACCACGTGAAATCCAGTTAGCCTACCTTCACCATGATCATGTTAACCACTTCCACACAGAGTCTAATAGGCACCTTCTCTTGTCTTCTCTATTAAGCATCCCACTACTCTGCCTGCCTTTGAGTTCTACCAAGTGCAAGTAATATTTGCTGACTTCTTTACTTATAGAAAGGACAGAATGATTCGCCTCTCTGTGTTCTCTTAGCTTGACTTCATTTATTTCCACACCTTCATAAACAACCATTAAGCTTCATGTCTCTCGAAAAACTGGGGAGTTTTATTGCTTGTTTCCAGCCTAGAGAAAGACATGGAAAATTGGATGTCTCATTACTGGAAGACAACAAAATTTTCCTTGTGGCTCTGAGACATATTATTGCTAAACACATCTGCCCAAAAGTGAATAACAGCATTATTCCTAGACTTTTGAAATAGCCACAAGAATCCGTTTATTCTATTTTCTTCAGTCAGAAACAAGACTTAAATGAACTACTTCAATTTCTTTGATAAAATATGCCATTAGCTAGGAAAAAATAGCAAGTGCCTTCCCTTTAGTAGATAAGAGTCTTGTGATGTTCCTAACCTATTCTAACTATTCTAACACATACTTTTTCTCCTGATATGTTCTTGCAGTGGTGTCTTCTCTTGAATGGCTATCTTTAGAAATATTGATAGAGGCTCAAGATATGAGAATTGGAATTCAGACTCATGAGCCAGGCTATCATTGAAAAAAGCCTAGCTTTACTAGTTATGAAATTTCCTATATTTGTCAAATTCTGGAAGAAGGGAGAGACCACTTATGTTTATATAGACTTCTTCAAAAATATGTATAATGACTTGGAGAGAAGATTCAGTTTCCTGGAGCACTGGCTGTTCTTCCAAAGTGCCTAGATTTAGGTCCCAGCCTGCTTTATGCAGTCCCACATGGCCGCTATCAGCTAATTATAATTCCAGTTACAGGGGATTTGATACTATTTACTGGCTTCCTCAAATACTGCATGTGGATGCAGGCAAGTACTCAAATATAAAATATGAAACATAAAATATAAATAAATAAATAAGTAAATAAGCAAATAATTTTTAAAATGGATATAATGAGTTCATACAAAGAATATTATAGTATTGAGTATTATGTGAGAAAATCTGTGCAAGGATTTGACAATACTTCCCACAAGAAGAAGCCTTTTGTAAGTGTTTATGATAACATTGCATAAATGCCTACTGTATACAAGCATGAGTTCAAATCTCCAGAGCCCACACAAAAATCTAGGCATGGTCATCGACATCTGTCTGTAAGCACAGTGTTGATGTGGGAACAAAGGAGGCTCACTGAGCCTTGGTGACTATCTATATCCAGGTTCAGTGAGAGACACTGTAGCTGTGGATTAAGGTGGAGACTGATAAAGCAGGACACATAGCATCCTACCCTACACTCCCACCCCAGGATGTACCCAGTAAGTGCCCACTGTCATTGACCCTCATCACTCCAAACAATGACTGGAGTGTTCTGCAATCAGACCTGTCATTCTCCAGTCTGCATCTCATTCAGCACATATAGCTGAAGTGTTATCATCCCAGAGAGCTCTCATTCCAAAATGTTACTTTTCAGGGAAATGTGCACCGTAGTCTGCAAAGGATAAAACCAAATTATCCTGTATAATAAAAACAAAAGGAAAGTAACAACAGTAGTTTTTAAAAAAAAAAATCTCAAAAGCCATTGTCAAGTACTGTAAGAATATTCTTTACAATTTCAAAACATCACATTTAAGTTTCTGCAATAGCTTTCTTCTCTCTCTCTCTCTCTCTCTCTCTCTCTCTCTCTCTCTCTCTCTCTCTCTCTCTGTGTGTGTGTGTGTGTGTGTGTGTGTTTAGACAGTATTCATCTGAGTGTGATGCTGTGATTCCTTACAGAAGCCAGAAGAGAGTGCCAAACCTCCAGAGCAAGAGTGCTAGGTGGTTTTAAAAGCCCCAATGTGGGAGCTAGGAGCTGAACTCAGGTCCTCTGAAAAAAACAGTACGGGCTCTTACCTACTGAGTAATCATCTCTCTTTCCTGCTGCCCCACCCACCACAATACAATTCCTTTTTTAAAATTTAACATTCAGTGTTTCTTAAAGAAGACACCAATCTCATTTTGAAAGTAAAGAACCCAATGCACAGTGAGCAGAAATTCTTTCCTTTGACCCAGAAATTGAAAACTGGGCCTGCTTTTAAGAAAACCTCATGATTGTTAGGTGGTAAGAGGGTTGTCAACATGGATATTGCATTCATATGACCATACAACTACCTGCTCAATAACTGATAACTGGTGGATTTGGAGAAAGCAACAGTCTTTGATCTCAGTTGTGTACATACACTGATTCCACCAAGATCCAATAAATAATGCCAAACTTGTGGCCACAGGGATGGCCCTAATTAAAATCAGAGGGTCACAAAACAAAACAAAAAGAATGGATGTGGGAAAGGGAGCAGGAGGAGTGAGGGGATGATGTAGGTATGAAAGAGACAAAAAAAAAGAGAGAAAACAATTCACTATGTCTATGTATACAGTTGTCAAATAACAAATACAACTAATAAAAAAAGTGGATCAGAGCATGAACAGCTAGAAAGCTTAAAATATTTATTATTTATCCTTGTATAATGAGAAATATTTATGGATTCAAAGACCACAGAACTTATCTAAGATTATAATGGACTTTAATAGGACATAAAGACACAAAGTACCAACTTTTACCACTACAAAATTTGGTCTTTCCTGTTTTGTTGTTGGTTGTATGAGCACAGAATCCTTTCCTTAATATTGGCATAGAGTCAATGATGTGGGTGCCAAAGGTAAATGTTCAATAAATTCAACTCTAGTATAACATCCTCTGATTCAACTTCCTGTTTATTTTCTGTAGCTCTTGTGATCTTGGAGCACATCTTCAGCTATATCTACATAGAGTCTTCTAATATGCTTACATGGTTTACATTTCTTTCAAATTTTATTCAGATTGTGGTGACTTTGAGAAAGAAGGATTTTGATTTTATTTGGAGATATCTATATACCCAACCACCACATATATGTTTCCATACTTTGCACCTCTGCTGAAATTGGCTTGGCTTTTTGTTTGTTTGTTTGTTTGTTTATGGGAATATAGGTTCCTTGAGTTTACTTAAAGTTACAATGGTATATAGTTTTCTCACAAATTTGATGACTCATCAGTTTGATGTAAAAATACATTATTTCTATGTGGAAAAAAAAAACACCATTTGTAATAGAAGACAGATTGCTTGGAAAGTATACTGTTACTTATAAGAGTTGCATTCTAGAACATTACTGTCAATTTGTGTTGAGAACAGTTCCTTTTACCTTCATCTTTGGAAGTATTTAACGTAATTAAATTCTGTACAGTTATAATTCTAAGATAATGACTTATTCTGCATGGGCTTGCCAAGTAGAGAAAAGTGCCAGGTTCCTGCAATATCAGTCATTAGGGAATGATATTCATAGTTAGCCAACCATCTTAACCTGTATAAACCACAGTCCTGTGTATTCTTCATGGTTAACTTGTTTCTGCTGTTATTGAGTTTGTCGCAGTACTTGTTAACAGACTTCTTTTGTCTGATTGAATTCTCCTTTAATCAAGAATTGTAAAACAATAACATCTACACTGCAAACAAAACAAAAACAAGGAAAGTATTCCAGGAAAGACCTATTATCTTGTGTAAGAGAGAAGTAAAATGAACTATAAAGAAAAATTGTCTGACAAATGCTTTTAAGATTCATTATTATTTATTCTTCCCTCTGTGTATGCATGTGTGAGTGGTGTGTGTGTATGTGTGTGTGTGTGTGTGTGTGTGTATGTGTGTGTGTGTGTGTGTGTGTGTGTGTGTGTGTGTGTGTAAGTCAGAAGATATCCTGTAGCTAGAGTATCAGGCAATTATTAACTACCAAATTTGGGTACTGAGTACAAAACTCAGGTCCCCTACGAATGCTCTTAACTTCTGAGTCATTTCTCCACTGCCAGATGACAATCTCCTGTAAACAGTACCTAGTCTCGGTTCTTCTCCCCCTTTTTCCTTTGGTTATTATTTCTTTGTATATGTGTCTCTGTTGCTCCCTCCTTCCTCCATTGAGATCAAAACACTATGTGTTCTTTTAATCTCAGAAGGATGAAATCACCAAATAGAGTGTTCTGATGAACTAGGGTAGACCCCACAATACTAGTACAAAAACAGACTAAGTGTATTAGCTGACATAGTCCCCTTAAAAATATGTCTGTCCCTCTCAACATTTCCTAGACTCAATGAATGTACTGGTTAATAGATTGTCAGGTTAAAAGGCTCCACAGACACCTAGGAAATAAATAAGCCTTTGTGCAGTCCTGGGTACAATTATCTAGACTAGGCTAATTTAGGTAGAAAGACCCAGTTTATGTTTTGGTAGCACAGCTTCATGACCTGGGTTCCTGTTCTTTAAAAAAAGAAAAAGTAAGTTTTAAATGAATATTTTCATACTCCTCTGACTCATAGCTCTGGATTAAATGAGACTACCACCTCAAGCTCATGCAGCCATGTCTTCCCTATTGTGATGGACGGTATCCTCAAACTGTGTGCCTTTTGTGTTGCTTCTGTCAGAGTGTTTCATAACAGTTACAGAAAAAGTAAGTCATACAAAAGAAGATCACTTAGTGCTTAAAGTACCTGTAATTAGCAACTTAACAAATGCAGGCTCAGTGCAAGCTCCACCCTTCCTTGCCTATCTCATTCACAGCTCTCTTAGAAAAACTAAGTCTAATAATCCTTGCCTAAGTGAATGGAGTTATGTTGAAATTTGATTTTTAAGAGTTCACTTTTTATTTTTAATTATGTACACATGTATGTGTCTCTCTGTGTGTATGAGCACATGAGTGCATTGTCTCTGACGGTAAGAAGACAGAATTGTATATCCTAGAACTGGAGTTATAGGAAGTTGTGAGCAGCCATGGGAACCAAAGTTAAGTCCCCTGCAAGAGCAATACACATTTTTAACTGCCTAGTCCTCTCTCTAGCCTTAATCTGTATATATTTAAATTCTTTTTATTGTCTTACTGCACTGGATACTACTTCTATCACAATGTCACAGGAACTTCAAATGGAGGTAATAGCATGATTCCTAGTTTGAGAAGAAGAAAAAAATCTACTCATTTGTCACAAAATATGACTTTATCCCTAGGCTTCCTCTTGAAATAATTAAATAATTCAAATAGTTCCTCTCTTGTCCTATTGTCCAAAAGGCTTTCATATAAATATATATATAGTTCTGTGTTAGATATTTACTTTCTAATGTGAAACTTTCCTGTGATGCCTAGTATGAATACCACTTGGACTTAACGTATTTGTATGCATAATTTTACTTTTTGTATTTTATTAAATATTTCTGTAACTGGCATCAGGAAGAAGGACAACAGCCTTAATTGTCTTTTTTTGTTTTGTATTATTCTTGTCTATCTTTAAAATCACAACATAATAGCTTTATTAGATAAACTATTTTTATAAGAAATGTGGAATTAGGTATTTCTTAACTCACTGATAGACTTATTCAGTGAATACATCATTCTGTTCGTTTGCGGGTGTAGCATCTATGTGAGGTCTGACGGTGGTGCCTCGCAACTTTCCTACCATCCTCCTGCTCTTAAATTTCACCTGCCTGCCCACCCATTAGTCAATCAAGGAAGTGACATAAATATCATAGATGGCAAAATAGTCAACATTATCTTATTTTCATCACTCTGATCATTTGTGAGTGTCCTTAATAGCTACTGAGCTAAGTTAATCTTGGATCCATTTTTTAATGCTAGAAAAACCCAGGAGGATATAAACACACACACACACACACACACACACACACACACACACACACACACACAATTGAATATTACAAGGCTTGGCAAGACTAGCTTTCTTATTCCCGCAAGTGTCTGAGATATGTTGAGGTTGATTATTCAGCTTGTACTAACATGTACACCCTATTCCATGCAGTAAATTATCTGCAAATTTTGACCCATTTTACTCTCATCCCATGGTCTGAGGACAAGCAACACAATCAGTTGAGAGCATGACTCTGACCAGGAAGTCCCAGATTATTAGACCCCCAAATGTCACTTCCCCATCAACAGATTCACATAGTCCTTACCAATAAATTAAAACCAAATAAAATTAATTTTCTTCACTTTTCCCAAGAGACAAATTTAGCAACAGAATATTGACAAAGATTTCTACCTCTATCAATTTTTTTCCTGATTACACTTAGCCCTACTTAAAGAGATCATAGAAAGAATGTGAATAGCTCTCCAAGGCTACCCTCTTCAGCAAGTGATACATATCTTTTAAAGCCACTGCAGTTGCCTTAAATTCTCGAGTAATGTTGAATAATCTTCTGTGTATCCAGTTCATATTTTCTTTGTATATTTCCTGAGTCCTTGCTACTCATGTAGAAGACTGGATTCAGTTCCCAATATACATAGTTAGCATCTAACAAATGCCTCAAACCTCAGCACCATGGTAATTGAAAACATCTTCTGACCTTCACAGGTATACATATACATGTAGTATACACACCACACACACACACACACACACACACACACACTCAGACGTGTATATATGTGTGTGTATATATATATGTATATATATATACATATATATATATGTATTTGTATAAAATTTCTGTGGCCAAATTCTTGATCCTCGGGCCCTATTCTTGAGCCTTAAACATACATCAACATTACCAGGCTATAGTGGAAGCCTGCATAGTTTGGAAGCAAAAATGCTGAACAGAAAATTAAAAGTCTATTACTTTACTTTTTACCTCTATCTGGTAAACTAATCTATTCATGATTAGAAAAATACAGATGCCTATGATGTAAACTTGATTTTATAGAAATCTACCAAAAGATTGATCTCTAATGGTATTTCTAAAAACTATAGTGCATGTAAAATATTTCGTTTAAATTATCTTGCTTGAAAATAGAAAGTAATTTATACTTATTTTTGTCTATTTGTTTGGGTTTTATCTTATAAAATTTGGAATACAAAATAGCTTATTACCATACATATCAATGAACTTCACTTCCTTTCTTCAATCCCTAGGACAAATCTTTCACACTTCCATTTTCTTCTTAAACTGTGGAGAAAATCTTATGCACATGGTTTCTTCCTGCTAATCACATGGAGTTTTCCATGACACTGCATGTCTCCCAATCTCCTTGTATCTTACTCAGTAAGCTGTGTGTTTTGGATTTGTTTTATTTTCATTATAGATGCAGCCCAAGGCAATATCAGTTCTGTGCAAATGTGTATCTATCTCCCTTGGAGGCAATAATGTATGCTTCTTGATGTGTCATTCCTTCCCATTAGAAATGAAAATTTCCTTTTCTCCAAGGGAGTCTCACTAGGAAAAGAAACTACTGTTAAGTGCAGGCTGCATGCCCAGCATTAGATGGCCAACAGAGAAGGAACTCAGAGGTTCCTTTCATTGTCTTGTAATGTTCTATCTGGGCTTCCCTTTTTAAAAATGTGTATCTTATTACTTTTTGTATTTTATTTTTAACTTACTTTCCTTACAATTCTCTCCTTTCACCCTACAGGTACTTTGCATTTATATTAAGGCTTCTTTCCTGTTTAGTGATTTTATTGGATTTCTGAATGTGTGAAGGAGTAGGTCTCTGCTATTTGTTCCTTCTTGTGGGTTCTTTTCCTACTTTTTGTTTTGTCTTATTCTAATGTATTAGGTTTTTTGTTTTTGTTTTATCTTACTTTATTTTATTGTCATCTCTATGAAGCTTGTTAGTTTTTCAATGAGATCCAGAAAGGAGATGGATCTCAATGGGAAAGGAAGTGGGAAGGAACTGAGAGGAGTAGAGGGAGCAGAAACTGAAATCAGTATACATTTATGGGGAAAAATCTATTCTCAATAAAAGGAAAAAATTAGAGAGATAAGAAATGAAAGTCCTTCTCAAAAGATAACTAGTGTTAACTATTAGTCTTACTAAATCAGCAGCCTTCATAAGCTCTTTATAAAAAAATAAATAAATAAATAAACCACTGAGTTGTGTGTCCTACCCATTTTCATTCTCTGGCTCCTGCTAGATTTCCAATTCCTCCTGCCATCACAGCGCTTCTCCAGCTGTGTTTTGTCCCTCTGTGGCTCATTGCTATCTATCCTTAATGTTGGTCAACATTTTACAAACTAGTTCAAATTGATCTTTGTAGTGGCTATTCCTGGTTGTCAACTTGACTACGTCTGAAATGAATTACAATCCAGAATTAGAAGGCTCACCTGTGGCCCTAATCTGGAGGCTTAGAGATACAAGTTTCTGACCTGAATCTTGGCATGGAGACCTTGAGGAATAGTGGCTACGAATCCCATAGGATTAACATAGAAAGCTCTATGAGTTCAAGGTCATCCGGGGTTAAAGGTGTGGTGGCACACACCTTTAACCTGGGCC
>JADRCD010234029.1:11410-27536 GCA_019843815.1 Montemys delectorum
AAAGGTCATTAATATGACTTCAAGCACCACAGAGCAGCTAACTTTGAAGAAACTACCATTTTTCTCAAGTTCTAATATAGCATCCTAACATAATATCCACAATAAGAAAAGTGCTATTGCCAGGCAGTGGTGGCACATGCCACTTGGGAGGCAGAGACAGGCAGATTTCTGAGTTCGAGGCCAATCTGGTCTACAGAGTAAGTTCCAGGACAGCCTGGGCTACATAGAGAAACCCTGTCTCTCAGGGAGAAAAAAACCAAAAACCAAAAAAGAAAGAAAGAAAGAAAAAAAGAAAGAAAGGAAGGAAGGAAGGAAGGAAGGAAGGAAGGAAGGAAGGAAGAAAGAAAGAAAGAAAGAAAGAAAGAAAGAAAGAAAGAAAGAAAAGAAAGAAAAGAAAGAAAAGAAAAAAATGTTATTAAAATATTTCTCTCTATTCCAGCAACATGTGCAGGGTATGTGTGTGTGTGTGTGTGTGTATACATGTATGTACGTGTGTATATGTGTGTATGTGTGGCTATCTGTGTGTGTCTGTGTGTGTATGTTTATATAATAGAATTTTATTCAGCTTATAGTTCTTGATCCTGGGAAGTTCAATAGCCTGACTCCAAAACTCAGCAAAGGCCCCTGTGCTGAATCATAGTACGGATGTCATATACTTTCATTGAACAGGAGACAAAATACAAAAGTAGATCTGAAATTGTAGCTGTTATCTACTAACAGACAAGACATTTTTAAATATTATTATTATTATCACTTTATTTTATAAAATACTATTATAGCTCACAAATTTTGTTACATAATAACATATGATGAATAAACTATTTTTTCAATAAAGCAAACATTCTCTTTAACTTCTCAGTTTTATTTTCTTATATTAGAAATATAAAAAAAACAAAAGTTCTTTGGAATCCTAATTCAATCCTTTCATTTTTATTGATTAAAAACATAAAGGTTTACTAATTCAGCAAATTTTACTTGTGAGCACAATTACTGACCTCAAAAAGATATAAATACATAGATGAGTTCAACCTAGGACCTGGAGAGTAGAGTTTGCAACATAGAGAAGAAAGTTTACAAAATATGAAAAAATCCCCAATAAGGAAGAAAAATTCACCAAGGAAATTGATGTTTCTAAGAAAAAAAAAACAAAACAGTAATATTGGAAATAGAAAAACTCAATGAATCAAACAAGAACTCATGGGAAAATATCACTAATAGATTGACTCAAACAGAAGAGCCCTAAGGCTCTCAAAGGCCACCCCCAAGTGACATACTTCCTCCAGCATGGCCATATCTCCTAAATCTCCCCAAATAGCACCACAAACTAGGAGCCAAGTGTCCAAATGCCCAAGACTATGGGATATTCAGCATTCAGAACACCACAGCTATAAATAAGGGGACAATGAATGAATGGATGGATGAATGAATGAACTGTGCCCAAGAAGATTGAGATACAATGAGGAAATCAAACCTAAGAAACCATGGGATAAAAGAAAGAACTAAAATAAACACCAAGGGCAGAGACAATCTATTCAGCAAAGTCAAAGCAGAAAGTTCTCCAAATATAAAGAAAGAAATAGACATTAAACTACAAGAGGTGATTAGATATGACCAGAGTAGAAACTCTTGATGGTATAGAATGTCAAAAAAAGAAAAAATTACTAGTATTAAAAGCTATAAGTAAAAATGGCAGCTTGGTTATAAAGGCATAAATACTGGAGTAACATCAGATTTCTTACCAGTGTCCTGTCTTAGTCACTGTTCTATTGCTGTGAATAGACACTAGGACCAAGGCAACTCCTGTAAAAGGAAGCATTTAATTGGGGGTATGCCTACAGTTTCAAAGGGTTAGTCCATTATTGTCATGGTGTCAAGCAGGTAGGGATGGGATTGGAGCACAGCTGAGAGCTTTGCATCCTGATCCCAGGCAGCATGCACAGAGAGAGGGAGAGAGAGAGAGAGAGAGAGAGAGAGAGAGAGCTTTGAAACCTTTTTTAAAAAGTGGAAAAATAAGAACAAGTGGAAAATAAAGTAATTGCAGAAGAGTTCTAGCTTCACAGAGGAGGAAGAGATACAGTCTCCATTGTGCAAACCCAGGAAAGAATGCATACATTTCAGCAGATGGATGAATGGCAAAAGGAGACCTAGGAAGGATTCCATTATATCTTTTACAGTAAAACAGCAAAGCCCTGATAGTAAAAAAAAAAAAAAAAAAAAAGGGGGCGGGGGAGGAGAAAGTAAAGAACAAACAGTAATCCAACCAACCACAAGTCACAAAAAATTACAAAAATTAGTAAACATTTCTTCTAATAATAACCATACATGTAAATAGCCTCAATTCACCAGTAAAGAAACACAGACTACTTGAATGGATTAAGAAGTAGAGAACAACTTTCTTTTGTCTCCAAGGAACACTTCACTGGTGAATATACCCACAGAGAATCAAAAACAATCTATCAAGAAAACTGACAAACTATGTGTCTATTGGTATCTGATCATGTAGATTGCAAACTAAAACTGGTCAAGACAAATGAAGTCATTCACTATGTGTTAATAAAGTCACTATTTGTTAACAGAGAGGACAATTCATCAGAAAGATACATCAATTGCAAATGTGCATGTGCCAAATATTGGGCCTTCCAATTAAAAAAGAAACAATGAACAACAAAGTCAGATAGGTCCTGATACAATAATAGTTGCTGACTTCACTAGCACACTTAATATCTGCATTGGTCATCCAAATTAAAAACCAACAAAGACATCCCATAGATAAGCTTTACCACAGATCCACTATAAAAATATTGACAGAATATGCCATCCACAAGAAACATAACTTCTTAGCAGTTAATGGAACCTCCTCTAAAATGGATCACATTCTAAGGTTTTTGTTTGGTTTTGTTTGTTGGTGGTGATGGTGTAGTTTTTTTTTTTTCATTTTGTTTTGTTTCTGTTTTGTTTGCATATGAGTACACTGTAGCTATCTTCAGATACACTAGAAGAGAGCATCAGATCCCAATAAAGATGGTTGTGAGTCACTGTGTAGTTGCTGGAAATTGAACTCAGGACCTCTGAAAGGTCAGTGCTCTTAACCATTGAGCCATCTCTCCAGTCCCCAGAAACCAAATCTTAATGTGTATCCCTCAACAGAGCAGGATCTGTCCCTAAATCTGTTGCCTACATGTGGACCCCACTCCCGTAACTGAACTGCCTTGTCTGGCTTCAGTGGGAAGGGATGCACCTAGTCCTGAAGTGATTTGATGTACCAGGGTGAAAGATACTCGGAGGGGGCCTTCTTCTCAGAGGAAAAAGGAAATGGGATATGAGGGGTGGGGCTGTGGGAGGAGAGGACCAGGAAGGTAGAGGCTGCAATCAAGATGTAAAGTGAATAAAGAAGTAAATAAATGAAAAAAAAACTGCAAGAATTCAAAATCATTTTTCTGGTCATATCAATTGTAAACTAGAAATCAATAGCAAAATACTGCAAAAACTACAAAATATGCACAAAGACTGAACAATACATTCTGGAGTTGACTGGTAGTGGAACAAATCAATGAGGAAATTAAACTTATCCTACTAGCAAATAAAAATAAGAACCGAAACATTTGGGATGCAGCCAAAGCAGTTCTAAAAAGAAAGTTTATAGCTGGGAGTATTTACATTGAAAACCCAGAAAGATCATAAATCAATCACCTAAGGACTCACTTCAAGGTCCTAAAAGAAGAATCCAAACCGCAAAACAGCTGGCTGTGAAGAAATGGCAAAGATCAGGCAAAAATGTTAATGAAATGAAGACTGAAAAAGCAATACCAACAATCAATGTACCAAGGAATGAAATGACAAAATTGAAAAATCTGCAGCCCAACTAGTCAAAGAAGAGTAGACTCAAATTAATAAAATTAGTTACTATGGCTTCCAATGAAATACAGAGAATTATTAAAGAGGACTCTGAAGATATATTTTATAAATAACTACAAAATCTAGAAAAACAAATTTCTAGGCAAATATGTTACAAAATTAAATTGAGAAGACTGTTCTACAAGATACAAAGGAAAACAGCGCTACTCAACTCACTGTACAAAGTTGGCATTAGCCTGATACGAAAACCAGGTAAGAATACAGCAAATAAAGAAAGCTACAGACCAATTTTTCTAATTAACACAGAATCAAGTGCTTCCCATAAAATTCATAAAAGTAAAATTCAAGTGTATATTAAGAAGATCATATCTATAATCCTGAACTGATGGTTCATGTCTTTAATCATAGTGTTCAGGAAGCAAAAGCAGCCTTGTCTCCGTGAGTTCCAGGGGAGGCTCACCTCATCTCGGGTGTAGGCCAGCCAGGACTACATAGTGAGATCTGCTTCAGGAGGAGAAGAAAGAAATTAATTAATAATAATAATAGTAATAATAATAATGGCAATTTTTGTTTCATTCCAGCAGTCTAAGACTGGTTAGACATAGACAAATCTGTAAGCATAATTTTATATATAAATATATTTAAGACAGAAACCAAATAATGATCTCAATGCAGAGTCATCACTAAACAAAGTTCAATATTTCTTCATGATAAATACATTTGAGGAAACTATGAATAACAGTAGTGCAACTCAGTATAACAAAGACTGTATACAGCAAGCCTATATGTGATGTAACATTTCCTCTAAAATCTGGGATGAGCCAAGAGCTACCATATAACCCAGTTACGTGAACTGTAGTGCTTACACACTTAAATACAAAAGGGGAGGGGAGGACTAGATAGTGGGCCAGTGGTCTAAAAAACTTGTTGCTCTTGCAGAGAACCGGAATTCTATTCACAATACCCACAGTGGTTCACAGCCATCCATAAACCCCAGTGTCAGAGGACCTGACAATCTCTTCGGGGATTTTTGCTCACCAAGGCACATACACATTCATGGTGACAAAACACTCATATATATATAAAATAAATACATCTGTTCTTCAGAGGTATTTAAATATCTGTGTTTGTTACTTCATCAATAGCCAAAAAATGGAACCAATCTAAATGTCTATAAGTAGGTGATTGGATAAAGAAAATATAGCACATATACACGGTGGAATTTTATTGTAATTGTGAATCTGTGGAAAGATAGAAATGTAAATCATCATGTTAAGCATAAAAACTCAGACTTACAAAGGCAAATATCATATTTTCACTTCATAAAGAACTTAAATTTAAAGGTAGAGGGGTGTGTGTGTGTGTGTGTGTGTGTGTGTGTGTGTGTGTGTGTGCTTGTAGGTGATGAACATGAATGTAAGATCCTGATAGATAAGAAAAGATCACAGGGGAGATGGGATAGAGAAGGTTCTGGAATACATGTAGTAGGTAAACAGCAGAGGAGGATTGAGAGGAAAGGAATCATCTACAAAAGCTGAGGCACAGGGGCAGGCAACAAAAAGGGGGAGTACTTGAGAACGAAGTATAGTGGCATGTGTATGAAGGTGCCATGATGAAATCCATTAACGTGCACTCTAAACTAAAAAGATTTTAAAAGAAAAAAAAACTACTGAAGTAACTCCCTCTTGTGAGCAGCACTCTACTAGAGAATGGAGTATAAAATAAACATGGTTCTCTTGTGTTGGCGGCAGATGAAATGGAGGCATAGTAGGCTAGAATATCTGAGGGACAGCTGAGCTAGCTGGATGACAGCTATAACAGGAGGCAAGTGACAGAAAATCTCTACTTTTAATAGCAAAATAAAGTAGAGCACTATGGGGAACAGAACATGAGAAAAAGACCCAGATCTCTCCCAGAGGACTTATCTATGGAGAGTGAGAGGAATTTCAAGCGCAATCCACAGAGAGGCTTAGAAAAATCTGCATTGTAGCTTCAGTGGGGAAAAAAAGAGGTTTTCTAAGAGCAGTAAAAAAAAAAAGGAAATAAAATAAACACATAGCACTTGTACCCTCAAAGTAAAGGGGACACCAGTAAACCAGTAAACCTTCTCTACTGGGACATGGGCACGAACTCTCTCTACCTCTGCCTCTGCCTCTCTCTGTCTCTCCCTGTCTCTGTCTGCCTCTGTCTCTATCTCTCTCTATCTCTGTCTCTCTCCCTCCCTCTCTCTCTTTCTCTTTCTCTCTCTCTCACACACACACACACACATATGCAAACGCACACACACACATACACATGCACTAGTGGGAAGGGTAACAGAATATCAATACAGGTGTGTATGTTGTTTGTATTCCTTTAGAGAGCTCTGACCAAGGCAATGTCATTTTTACATATTGTACTCACACCTTCCCTTACACTCCTTTTTCCTCCAACCATCCTTTAGATGTCATATATGAGAGAAAAGTTGCATTGGATAGATGATGGAGGAGTAAGACCAGATTCTTATCACCTTGGCTCCTATATAGATATTGTATGGGAAGAGGCTACTCCAGAGACATAAGACCTTGGCCATTGAGTAGCTCGGGAACGAGCCAACTACGCAATGGGAGAAATTGAGAAGGTACAGTTGACTTGAAAAGCAGGAAAAGATAACAGCAATCCCAACAGACTATCACTTTTATTCCAGTTGCATCCACACTCAACCACCAATTTCAAGACCTTATACAATATGGACCATGGTCCCAGAAACTTGAATCTACTAAAAGTTACTAAGTTTTTTCTTCTAATCTTGTTTTTCCCTCAACTGTGTGGGTCTCTGTTGATCACTCTCCTGGACAAAGAACACAGAACTGTGTGACAGCTGGGTCATGTGTTGATCTTATACCATCTGTCCAATAACTGCACTAAGCACAGCCTATAAATGTACTTTTAATTTTTTGATTTTTCTATAACACTTTTCAAATATCTGACCTCAATTTGGTGATATTCTTTAAAGTTCCTAATATTACATTCATAAGTTTTATTGCAAATATTAATCTGTTTCATTCCCCTGATTAAGTTGCATTCTTCATCTCCTCGCAATTGTTTTCTTGTGCTACGCCTCATTGCAAAGATCTTTTGTGCAAATTTCCACCATCCACTTAACATCTCTGAAGCATCACAGATATAATGATGAGGAGCCAGTCCATGGCTCCTTGTGTCACTCACAATAGAGTGAAAAGGACAAAAATTCAAAGAGCCATACTCAAATATTGTCTTATAAATACACTAAAAATATACAGAAATACAATTTCAAAACTCCAAGTCTCGTCCTGGGGAAGGGGAAATGCTTCATTTAAGATGAGACTTTTCTTCTAAATGTTAAAGGATACGCAAGTTTTGACATGCAAACCCTATACAGCACACATAATTCATGAAATACTATTTACCATACATAGATGAATAACATGCATAAATAGCCAGACTATTTTAAAAACCAGCCCAGTGTTTGTGCTGTTTTCCTCGGCTGCTTCATCGTCATGGACTTCTTCTAGGACATCTCTCTTTGTATCAGAAACTGGGGATTTCTTTAAGAACACAGTGCAAAAAAAAAAAAAAAAAAATCTTCTTTAATGAGACCAACAACTCGTCAGCCACTGTCTCCAGGGAAACCCACAAATATGCATCTAACCAATAATCACTCTCATTAGCTATGAAGAGAAAAACAAGAATGGAGAGCAGGGAAGGGTCAAGAGCAGTTTTCTGTCTCCAATATGAAGAGACAGGATTTATTTATGCTAAAAATGGTCCCTGCTGAAATAGCTGTTTCCAGACTACAGCTAGCAGGGCCTGGAACACCACCCGGAACTGACAGAAAATTGCCAAGGCTTTTCCATAGGTTCCTGGAACCCCATGCTGTCTGTCAACCCTGCCATGGAGTAGAGCAGCTGGGTAGCTACACACACGGCCTGAGAGCACCCTCTCCAGAGGCCCCGTATTATTGCTGCCTGCCCTTCAGCTGGCATAGAATTAACTTGTTCTGACTATGTGACAGCTCTGACGACTACACATTTTTCAGCAAGGAGCCAGGTCACAGGCTGCTACATGCTTGGGCTGTCACTAACTGTGCCACTAGAACCAGACAAAACCTTGTCAGGGGAGATCAACTCCTCTGGAGACAGAGGCGAGTGACTCAACTCATGGCCTTCTTGTGAGGATTTTGTTCAGTTCAAGGACAGAACCAGATGACAGGAGGACTTTATGCTGAAGGGAGACACAAATAGATGCCAGCAAACGAAAGAAGGCAAAGAGACAGAGAGAAACATCTATACACATGTGTGAGTGCTGAAGGCAACAGTCTAATGGGAGCTGGCAAAGGAGATAATGGCCTCATTTTTTGAGAATCTGTGATATAATCTTTCAATCCATGCCTATTTCATATTCACAAGACCTCGACTAGGAAACTGAAGCAGTCAAACTTTGTCTTATGAGTTCAGAACCTGCACTGTGTTTGATACTAACTGTATCATAAAGGCCACAAAAATGTAATGCCTGTTAGAAACCTTGCAATTTATTCTTTAGATAAGACTCAAATTCAGAAATATGGAATGGGCAAATGTAGCCATCATTTCTCAGGCATGTATCATCAGTGGGCTTGAACACTGCATGGAACTTCATAAAGGATAAGGACTCCAAGGGATGTGGTAATACCAGGAGGAATAGCATGACCTTTGTCCATAGTTCCTTTAAGAAGTGGCCTTTGGTATTCCTAAGGGTGCAATAGTGGCCCTTCTATATTAGCATTAAAGCCCCTTCAATAGGTGGAAATTTATACTTGATAGTATAAACCCAGCCAACTACCCGTGGCTAGTAAGGCCATGGGACCTAGAGCAGAGCTTATATTACTGCCACTTTTCCAAACCAGTATATTCTCTAACAGCATATATATAATTATAAATATGTATATATATATATATGTATATATGTATATATGTATATATATAATATTCTTACACCTACGGTTAAGTGCAGCTTTTATACCTCATCAAAGATACTTTATTTTGCAGCAGATAGCATTACAGAAAGCCATAGATGACCAAAATGCAGACAACAACTGACTTGTGGGTTGCCCAGCCCTGATACATCTACAGCATAGCCCCTACACCTAAGGCTCAGTCAGGGAACACTGCAGAAGGATGGAAATGTTATAACAGCCAGAAAACTAGCATATCTGCTGCAAGATTGTGTCTTCTCTATGTAACAGGGAAGCTGCATCCATAAAATGCCAACATTATTGTTGCCTAGACAAGACTTCAACATTAGATTATATGCTAGGGAATCAGGAACCCTCACAAAGCCCCACCCCTAGATGAAGAGCTATAAACTATTCATGACCACTGAGAGAAGGATGCTCATTCTTTCCCAGAGATGAAACCCATAATTGGTTATTTAGTACTAAGTGTTAAGACCTAAAAAGCATATGAGTACAAGCAATGTAAAACTGGATTCAGCGGTCCAAATATATCAGATTGATATATTTATTCATTATAATATAGGTAATGATAATTAAAAGATTCTATGAATTCCAGAAGGAGTTAAAATGATATGAGAGGGGCAAGAGGAATGGGAAATGATATAAATATGGTACACAGTTATTAAAGTAAAAAATAAACTTAAAATAAAAAGAGAAATACTCTTGGGTTTTAGGGACCATCTTGGAAAAAGAGAAGATTGTAAAGGCCACAATTTAGGGAATTCTGACAAGACAGAATCACTGTACTCACAAACAACCAGCAGCTGTGGCTGCCTGCACAAGATCAAGTCATCAACATTCCAGCAAGGAGAGGAGAGGGTTCATCAGCCCTACACCCTAACTAAGAAGCAATGGGCAACAAGTGGTGGCTTCTAGGGAAGGAAGTTTTCTATGAGGCCATGGCCCCTGGAAAGTTGACCTTGCTCCATTGCATACCCCACCACTCACGAGTATATGGGCAGCACAAATTAAACTAAGCAGGTTGCTTAGGACTTGAAGTTTGTGAATGTGAATCCAAAGGAGGGGTAGGGGATGAATATAATCAAAGGACATGATATGAATATATCATGGAAAAAGTAAAAAAAAATAGTAATTTTATGAATGAAATTTATAAATAAATGGCCTTGGTCATCTATCCTTGGGTTCCTGTAGAAAGTCAAGATACAAGCTGTTGTTTTCTGCCTTCCAGCCATGCCTGGTGATAGGCCCTGCAGACTAAAGGCTACCTGCATCCCTCTCACACTGCACCAGTCACAAGCTGCCTCACCTTATCATCCTTCTGGAAGCACTCACAAGCACAGATCCTAACAACTAGTTTAACTTCGCATTTCCTTTTCTGTTCCTCCATTTTCCATCTAACCAAAAGCTTAGCAAGGGAAAGACAGGAGCAGGAAGAGCATCTGTGCCAAGGCGACCCTTCTCAGAGCTGGACTTGAATGAGGTCATGTTGGGTATGGGAATTTGATCATTTTGCTTACTCATCCTGAGTTCCCTTTTTAAATAAAAACTTCAAGAATTGATGTACAGAGGGAAGAAATTGCATGCGAGTGTCTAGTGTGATATACAGCATTGCTAAATGACGAACAAATGTTCACTGTGGTCTGCTTCGATCCTCTAACACATTGACTCTCAACCTTCCTGATGCTGCAACCCTTTAGTACAGTTACTGATGTTGTGCTTACCCCCCCACCATAAAATTATTTTCATTACTACTTTATAACTGTAATCTTGCTACTCTTATGAAGCGTAATGCAAATATTTTTGGAGATAGAGGTTTGCCAAAGGGTCAACACCCATGAGTTGAAGACCACTGTTTCCAGCAGAACACAAAACACATAATCAGGTATATGCTTGCATGCAGTCTCTAAGCCATTAATTAATACAGTTAATCTCCACTTGCAGAGACCGTACACATTCCCACTTGCCGCAACTTATTAATCAGTATCTGCAGACCCCCAGTTTATTTGCAGGTATACAGAGTGTCAAAACTTTGAGTCCCAAAAAGCATATTTCTGTGCTGAACAAGCTTTCACATTCTAGCTTGCATGCAGCACAAATCCCTTTCTGTGTTTCTTTAGTTGTTTCATACCCCCATGTTTTGTGCTGCTGGGTTTGCCATTTAAAATGGATGTTCAAGTGTTGTTGTTCCTAAGTAAATGCTTTCTAGCATGTCTTATGTCTAAGCTAGAAAGTATATGCACACAAGTATGACAGATTGAAGAGTCCAAATCCTTGATGCCCAAGTGGAAAGATCTAGAGTGCTGCCTGTCCATTCCTATTGAAGTTGTCCTAAAAAGAAATTGTAACAGAACCAAATCCTCTCTATTTTAAAACTTATTGCAAACAACCCTTCATAGCCCTATTGTGGTATATTTCTTCACATTTTTGGATCATTTTCTCTAGTCTTTACCACAAGTAAAACTTTTTCACAGTTTATATTGTGATATATTACAATTTTATATCAAAACTCCATCCAAACCCCTTTCCAAGGTTTTGCATAGAACTACCTGTTATAATTGTAGAAGCCTCCGGATGTTATATTTTAAATTGTTATGTTGCAATTTTGACAAATAATAGTACTGATTTTAATATTTAATTTCTGTTTTACTATTAGTATAAGGCATTTTTATTCATCTCCAAGAATATGAAAAAAGTAAAAAGAAAAGGTTTAGGTGGAAAATAATGGGTTCTATGTCCCAAATTTGAATTCTTAAAATGTGTTTTAATAGATGTAGCTGCTGCTACATGTTGGTCACAAAGTTGGAAGGAAGTTGAGGTGGGGCTGGGCATGGGGGAGAGAAAAAATAGAGAAGCTAGAAGAAGGGAGTGGGAGAAACAGAGAGAGAGGGAGGGAAGAACGTATAATTACAAGGATAAATTGAGGGTCTTACTTCTGTTCTGACATTTGCTTCATGTAAATGATGGAAATACCATGCCAATTCATTTAAATACATGTCAAGTCTCTCCATGAATTATAATAAATGTCAGCATCATTCTAATATTTAAAAACAAAAGCTATCTATAAGTCAGACATGACCCTTTCCCTATTGCATGCCTCCTCGTGTAAAATAGCCATTGTCTGGCCTTTAAGGTCTTGCGTACTCCAGCACACACAGCCAAACCAATTTTTCTCCTGACAAAACCTCATCACTAGCCAGCCCTACTACTAGGAAACAAACACAAAAAGGTTGCGTGTCTGATGATGGAGTAGTTATGGCAGTACAAACTTCCCACAACTAAGAATTAAACCACCCCACTAAATTTTTTAAGATAAAAGCTATTCGGAAGTATGAGAGAATAACTGAAGGGAAAAACAACCAAAGCAAGAGGCTCACACTTGTAGCTTTTGCCTTTGGAAAACTCCCCGGCCTAAGAGATGCTCTAAAGCTAAGATTCACAGAGCACTGAGACAGGCAAACAGAGGTTTCGTAACCAAGGGACTCCTCTTGGTTTGGGCTATGCACATCCCCTTCTAATAATGCAGTTTCCATGTTAGCTCCTGAATGCACTACATGCACACACCTGTTCCAAATCACTAAATAAATAAACAAGTGAACAATAGCAACAACAAAGCCGAGTAGAAACATCTAGTGCACTCCTACTGCAGGAGATAATGACCTCAACATTTGCAAGTGTAAGGGCTTTAATAAAGACTCGTGGGTTTTGACTGACACTCCAGAGGTGGACATTTCAGAAGTAAAGTGTATCTCTAAATTAAGGAACTCACCCTGCTCATGCTGAAGTTAAAATCAATAGACCCACCTGAATAAAAACCAGGCCACCTTGAATTCAAGCAGGTCAGCCAGGAACTGAACTGTATTCAAAAAGCAACCTAATGCTCATCATCAGAATATAGATTTTTGCAATATCTCATCCAAAGAATGCCTAGCATATAACAAAGAAACAGTAAATGGTCAAAGAAAAAGGAAAGTGTGACGTTGGTTTCAGAAGAAAATCACCCTGAGATGACCTCAAGACCGGAATTAGACAACACAGCTCTGAAGCAGCTGTTTTAAAAGACTTCAAGGGAACACAGTCGGAATGACTGCACAGATGAGGAATACCATCAGAGAAAGGGAAATGGGAAACGAGCAGAGGGAACTTAGAAGCGTGAGGTCAGTGAAGAGAAAAAATAGACGGGTCCAAGGCATTCTACAACACTGTAGGTTTTACTCCAGGAAAGACCTGTGGAGTGCGAGACCCCTACTTCAAGAAATGGGAAAACTCAATGTCCACTTACAGCCTGGGATGTCAATAGAGAAACAGGGATAAAGTTTCCCTGCAGCCTACGAATGACACTGCTGGAGCAACCAGACAATGTTCAGAGAGTGCCAAGTGCAGAGGTGCAGACTGCAGAGGCCAGAGAAACAGCTCAGTTCAGTGCTGAGAGCCAAATTACTTTAATCTGTGGAAATGTCTTATTCACCCAAAATGAAAGGGGATAAGAAAACAATATTAAAGCAGGGTTCATTCTGAAGAACAGAAAGAAATAAGATCAAAAATAATAATAAATGTTCCTCCAAGACTTGGAAGACATTAGTAACTACCTGTGCCTGTACTTGGAGTCCCGAAGGGAAAATTTTTGAAAAATTAATTATTCTAATAACTCCCAAATATAGTAAAAATAATAATGAAAATTCCTTTCTTCTTCAAGAGTTTGTTGAATTCCTAGCAAAACAAATGAACAGAAAAACATATCTAGAGATATTACAAACTGTTTTAGGCCAAAAGTTTAAAAAGAAATCTTAAAGCACGCATATTGAAACGTGTCTGAAATTCCAGCCTCTGGAAGAGGGAGGAAGGAAGAAGATTTTACATTCAAGACCATCATTGCATACAATAGTGTTCAAGGTCAGCCTGGGCTATATGAGATCTATGGGAGAAAGAGAGATAGAGCTAGAGATAGAGAGATACAGAGACAGAGAGATACAGAGACAGAGAGACAGAGACAGACAGACAGACAGAGACAAAGAGACAGAGAGAGACAGAGAGAGAGAGAGAGAGAGAGAGAGAGAGAGAGAGAGAGAGAGAACAATGGCATTCAGAGGGAAAGGACGTATAACAGTACAAGTGATCTAAAAAGCCTGAGGTCCATCTATCCTCTGTAGAGTGAGGCATTGAGCTTCTGAACCTTCTTCAGCCCCACTCTCTGATTCGCTTGGAAGTGTTTCTTTCTCTGTGAGTGTCCCTTCCTGAGCATTTAGCCATGACTCTGTCCACTTGCTCATTCTGGGACATAAGAACTCAGACACCCTCTGCTCTCCTGGAGGTGCCCACCAAACTCAATGTCCACCACCATCAGATGTCACCACGCCTACCTTGATAAGTAAAGGCCACCACTCTCTTTAGAAGTGGGAACTAAGGTCACAGAACAACCTGCTGCCTGAGTAACCAGGGAGGGGAGTGTGTATGAAGAATCGCAGGAGCAGAGTCTCATTGCACATGCTGTTAGCTCGGGCACTCAACACTCTAGGGCACAAATCATTGGATGCTCAAGAATAACACACTTAGGAATTAACTCACGGAGTTTCATCCCCAAGAAGGCTCTCGGGGTCTCACTGTGTTCTTCTGCCAGAGGAGGGGAAAATAGTCATTGTGAAATGACACTGAGAGCTCCAGTATTCTACAGCCAGGCTTGTCCTGGAGAGAGTCTATTTTGTCAGAATCTCATTGACTGGGGTATCAGCAAGTCTTCACTGGTCTGGGGGAAAGGAAAATAACCCCATTAGTCTTCAATGTGCAAGACAAAAAAATATATATATCTAAGCCCAGCTCCCTAAAAGACTAAAACAGAAAGGATCATAGTTACTTCCCACCCCACACCTACTGCTTACTGGCAGTCTAGGTCTTGTTGAGTGTTTCCAAGTTCTTGGCCTTGTCATCAAGGAAGTGGAATGAGGCTCAAACAGACTTGCAAAATCACCAAGGAAACGTTTCTTGAAACTGAACAATGGAATTGATCAGAACACACTGGAAGAGCAGCAGCTACAAGAGTGAAGAGTCTCGAGGGCCCTGATTATTGTTTGGAGCCCCTTCTTATGGTATTCAAGAGGAGTTTCTTCCCAAGGGCCATTGTGAGGAGGATTTGCTGTTTTGATTTTTGTATTATGGCAAGATAATCATTAATATATCTCATTTTCCCTCTCCCACAATACATATTATTTTAGTCATATACACACCCAATTATACATATGTATAAGATGGAAATAGAGGACTTCTGAGGCCATAATTTTGCCTTATTGTTCATGCACACCAAAGCAGCTCATACCTTATTAAGAGGTCTATATATGAGGCTAGAAAATGGCTCATTAGTTAAGAGTGCATGCTGTTCTTAAAGACCTGAGTTTGGTTCCTAGCACCTGTGTTGAGTGACTCACAACCACCTGTAATTCCAGCTCCAGAGAGTCTGATGCCCTCTTCTAGCCTCCACAGGCACTTATACTCATGTATACGTGTACACATACATCACACACATACACACACATGCACAAGCACACACACATACACACACAATTTTAAAATAATAAACTTTTTAAAAGTCTATATGGCCACTAAAATCAACAGGAGAGACACAGAGAAGCATACTTGAATAATTTTTAGATCTGTACATTACAGTACCAAACAATAAATGCTTTAGCTCAACTAGAAAAGCAAAAACAAAAACCCCTCCTGATGGCCTATTTTGCTCAGCTCTCACTATCCAGGACATGAGGTCCAGTCTCAAGAAAAATCACAAAGTTTACAAAAAAAAAAAAAAAAAAAAAAAGCCAAGACAACATCAGAAAAAGCTGCAGAGAAGGCAGAGGTCTAATAATTGTCTGAATAGGGATTTAGAATAACTATGGAGTATTATTATTACTATTATAGTAATATTATCATTATTATTATTCCAAAGCGAAAAGTAAACATGTAAGAACAGATAATTCAGACGGAAACAAAGCCTCATTGGAAGAACCAAAAGAAAATGCTAACAACCACAATGTGCTAATGAAATGTCTAAAGGTTTTTCAAAACCTAAGATTCATGTAATATAGAGCCTAACACCATTTTACTACATAAAAATATATGAAGAGTATGACAGAATTTCTTTATTGTTGACAGCCTTCAAGCCCTCCCACTCCTCACCCTCATTCCAGCCTACATGGATAAGGAAGCTGTTAAGAAAGCCCCAACTCCTTCTAGGGGCTGGGGACATAACCTATACACTGAACTACTTGCTCTACAAACATGAGGACTCACTCTAGAGACCCCGAACTCACG
>JADRCD010234031.1:0-36997 GCA_019843815.1 Montemys delectorum
CTCCATGTCTTTGCCTCTCAAATGCTGGAATAAGAGGCTGGCTGTACCGTATCTGGCCACTTTGTATTTTTATTTTCTATGTGTACACATGTAGTTTGTATAGGTATGCATGTCTATGCCTTTGTGGCTGTGTATGTCTGTGTTTGGAAATGTACATATGAGTTTGACATTTGGTGTCTTCCTCTATAACTCCATTATACATTGAGGTAATACCTCTTGCCAAGCCTGGATCTCACTGTTTAGGCTAGTCTGGATAGCTTACATGCCCAAGGATTTCCCTAGCTCCACTTCCTATGTCCTGGCACATGAAGGCTGACACAATGATCTGACGTCCATTTGAGATTTGAGACCTGAACTATGGTTCTGTGCTTAGGCTGCAATGTCCTCACCTGCCAAGCCATCTTCTTAGCCCTTTAGTTTCTTCTATTATGCAAGACTATCCCCAGGATGATGGCTTCACCTCCTGCAGATCCCAGGAAGCACTCTTTCCACTAGGCAAGTGATGAACCTCAGTCATTTTCCCAGCATGACTTGCATTTTCAACCACCATTACTGTGCACACATCTGTTTCCTGATGAGCCTCGCAGCATCTCCACAAAAGGAATAGTACTCTTATGCTAAATTAGAGTTTGATTTTTGCCTTTTGACTTACCAGGTTTATAATTTATCAATTTGCTGTCATGGAGAATAGAACAGCTATTCTAATATTATTTTGATACTTTATTAAATTAATAGCAGGTTCTTGAGTCCTTATACTATGCTCAGACAAATGCTATTGTCACCTGAGTATGTCCATGTACTGTGTTCATGGTCTTTTCCCTGGATGTAATAATAACAAACTAGCTTACTTGCACCTCTTGTTGGTACTCATCACTAACTTCCCTTATGATGCCAGGGTTTCTTAGTGTGACTTCGTACAAGGACACTTATGATTCCCAACCGGCTCCAATTTATTTACCCTCCATATCAATCCCTCCTTTTACATCTGAATTCATTGTTTCCTGTGTGTCTGCAGCAGGTCTTTCTCCTGGGGCTCCTCTGTCCTTTCATTCTTGAAAATGTCTTTGCCTTCCTCCTAGATCTGGCTATGGCCCATAAGAGTGAATAACTTGCTTGTGTTTCTATGCTTCCTTAGCATAGAGCTTCAGATTTTGGAGTGTTTCAGATTTTTGGCGGCCCAGTTTTAGTGAAAGGGTTTACCAATCTTAAACTGTCTCAAAGGCTGTGGTCCAACTTCCGTTTAACAAAGAGACATTTGCTTAAGCATTTCATTAAAAGTAAAAATTTAGAACTTGTAATTCTCCATAATTTTTGATAAAATGGTCATCCTTGTTTCCTCTAACCCTCTGTCCTTATACCAAACAGCTTGGCTCCTGGCGGACTGTGAGAGAGAACTCTGTATTTACTTTAATGACTACTGGCTAAAGGAAGCAAGCTTAAAATTCAATGAACAATAGAAAGATTATTGAAGGGGCAATTTCCTTTCTATGTCATTTAAACAGATTAGTAAAAGGAATAGTCACTCCTTGCAGCTGTATCATCTTGGGCATGGATGGACTGAGTCTACTTTTATGATAACATAAAATTCATTTTTCACCTATAAGTCCCCTTAAATTGTCCCTGTTGTACAATGAAGTGGCTGAGGAATAAAACGGGTTCAGAATGTGTATTTGTGGATATAAGTGCTGTATGAAGAAAGAAGAAATAAGTAGGGTGCTTTTGAATGGCTTGCATCTCACTATTATTTCAGTTTCCATCAGCTTTCAACATCAGGCTGATGGGTCTGCTGAGAGCTTTGGAGAAAGTCACAGCAAACACAGGTTTCTAGCTCAGTCACTCCATCATTTCATAGTCTATGGGATGTTGCCAGAGATAATTTTATCCCATGAATAAATCTTTAAAACAAAGCTTTGAAGAAGTAATCTTTGTTTCTGATTTATTTTCTGCAAATTGGTAGCATTTTGCCAGTTCCCTTTCTTATCTTTCCTTCTCCTCTTATTTTTATTTAAATATTTGTGAAGGACACACAGTCTGCCACATTCTTATGCATTTATTTTATCAGATATTATTGTATTTCAAATACTTGAATGATAGGATTCATTTTACAAAAAAATATAACCGTAAAACTGAGTTGTGCACATTTCATTTAATAAAAGAAATTTAGGCTGTGCAGTGGTGGCCATGCTTTTCAGCCCAGCATTTGGGAGGCAGAGGCAAGCAGATCTCTGAGTCTGAGGGCATCCTGGTCTACTGAGTGGGTTCCAGGAAAGTCTGGACTACACAGAGAAACCTTGTCTTGAAAAAAAGAAAAAAGAAAAATAAAGAAAAAAAATAAAGTTTAACATGTTTTAGATTAAACTCTTCCTTAGTTACTTCCTCATTGCTGGGATGAAATATCCTTACAAAGGCACTCAAGGAAGAAAGGGTTTATTTTTGGCTTACAGTTTCAGGTGACTACAGTCTATCATGGTGAGAAAGGCATGACAGGGAAAGCATGCTGTCCTCAGAGGAGCTAGAGGCTTTTAATCAAATTACATCTGCATTTGGTAAGTAGACAGGAAGAAGGAATAGGTCCAGTCCTGCCCCTAGTGATCTCCTTGATCCAGCAAGCCTCAATCTCTTAAAGATTTCACAGTTTTCCAGACAGTACCACTAGCTGGGGACCATGTGTTCTAACTGGGAGATTTCTATTTAAACCATGAAAATAGTCTACTTTTGAGTTCTGTAATTCATCTTTTTATTCCAGGTTCTATCATTCTGCTTTCTTCTTAGGATTTTCTATAAATAATAGCAAAAGGAAGTATATAGAATTTTTTCTTTTAAAAAGTTTTATTATTTTTAATTGAAAAATTATAGTACATATTCAGATCACTGTTTCTTCTCCCCGACCCCAGATTTTCCCATCTCCATCCTCTCTAATTCCACACCTTCTTTTACTTTTTTATTTTCTCTTTAGAAAACAGGCTAATAAAACAAAGAAACCATAAAACTATATGCCTTTAAAGCAAAATATTGAAAAATTCATCTTTGTTTCTGATTTCCTGTCTGCAAATAGTACAAGAAATACACACACACACACACACACACACACACACCATAAAACCACAATTATGTATTATCAATAAAAGGAAACATGATTAAAGAGACTGAGGCCTACCAATTTTCTCTGAAGCAAAACGTATTGATCACTACATGTTCACCTCAAACATTTGTATGGTTCCCCAAATGAACCTGACTAGCTAAAACAATCCTGATTAACAGAGTCTAAGGCAGCATACTACCTAATTTCAAATCATTTAAGCTACAGTAATCAAAACAGTATGTTGCTGTTGCCATGACAATAGTAGACATAGAGATGAATGGAACAGAATAAAACAACCAAGCCTTATACATATATACATATACATGTATATAAGGTCATTTATTGGATATATATATATATATATATATACATACATATTAAAGTGAGTTTTGAGAAGATACTCAACAAAGACAGAATGGGGCATGATTAATCGATTTAGTAAATGGTAAAGGGAAACTTGATCTCCAGAAATGAAATGACAAAATTAGATACTCATTACCATAACAGACTTGAATTATCACATGAGAGTTCAAACTGGATTAAAGATTAAATATAACATATGAGTCCATGAAACTTTTAGGAAAGTCAGGTGATAAACACTTCAGTATCACTCTTGACAATTATCATTATTACTTTTATTGTTGTTTATGAAACAAAGCAAAATTTGTAAAAGTGAATCAAAATAAAAAGCATTAGGAGACATCCAAAGGGGAAAAGGGCAGAGGTCTAGGAATGGATCTGTCTAATATAGGGAACCTAGATAGTTTGATAAAAATAATATGCATAGCCAAATAAACTTGTAAAAGCTAAATATGGTCCTTCATAGAAGATCTACAAATGGCTGATAGACTTACCAGACAGAATTGAGTATCTGAATTCTTAGAGGCATATAAATAAAACCCACAAAGGAATATCATTTATATCTGGGATGGCTGGTATGAAAGAAGATTACAGATAACAGGTACTGGCAATGCAGAGAGAAAATGCTGAAGTTGTACATTACCAGTAGGAGAGGAAACATTTTCAATGGTGAAGAAAAACAGTCATCAAGTTCCATCAGCTGCTGTTACCTGGACAAGACCTGGGTAAGATGAAGCCAGGTAAAAACCCCGTCATTGAGATGGTGAACATATTGGAAGTGGATGGCTGTTGGGGGAGGGAGCGTCACTTCTCACACCCTCCCTGGATGAGTACTTATCCATACTCAGTACCTATTGGACTCAGCGAGTTTAAACAAACTAACCAACTAATTTGAATAAATAATTGATAAAAGAAGACATGATTTTGGAGAAGGATGTGGTAGTATCTTACAGGAATTGAAAGGGACTGTGAAGGATTGATATGATCAAAATTATTAGGCACATATATGAAAGTTTCAATGACTAGGAAAACAAAAAACATTCTGAAACTCATCTGAATGACTGAATAAAAAAGTCAATGCAGCACACCAAAACAGGACATTATAAAGTTTTAAAATATACGGCCCCGCTCCTTGTAATAATATTAACAAAGATAGGAGATATCTTAAAGCATCATAAAGTCAGCTATAGCGATATATGGAGTAGTACATGATTGCTTACAGATAAGATCTTTAAAAATAGACTACCTTGGAGGAAAGAGTAGGATGATGATTTTTATGATAAGTACAATGGATAAGTGTGGAGGCCTAAACTGTAGCTGAGGTCAGGAGTTAACTTTATGCACTTGAAATATTTAAAGAGTAGATTTCATGTTTTCTTATTGTGAAGGAAAACAAAGGGGTGAGACTTAGGTCAAATTATTTCTTGCAGTGATCAGCCAGTGCATACGCACACCAGAACACCTGTACAAGGCAATTCATACACCAAGAGTACCTGTTATCTTGAGAATATTTATGTGATTATTGAAAAATTCCTTCAGATTTCAAGTCCCTGGCAAAGATCACCATAAAATCAGCTCACTTTCTCATTACCCGTTGACTCTGTGGGTAATGATGCTGCTTCTTCAGTTCTCTGCTAGCTTCAAGGTAAATGCTTCTACTCGTCATGATCAAATTGAAGCTTATCATCTTTCCCTTAAAGGGTCATTTCTTCAGTGTTCTATAGTTTGGACAATTTCCCAAGTCCTGACAATTTATATTTCTGGCAGTTTTGCTGAAATAATTCCTAATTCTTCATTTTCCCCGGTCTTATCTGTTCACCAAATCCTGACTATTTTCTTCTATCTTATTACATTTGTTGACCATATCACACTAAATCAATTCAGCAGTGTCTCCACAATATATTTGCAGTTCAGGTAACAGTCCCTTCTTCCAGCTGGACAATGACTTCTGAATGTGGTACCCATGCATCCTGCACAAAGAATTCATCCATGGTTAATCTTATAACCTCATGCCAAAGCTGCAAGCCTTCTTTTGTTATATTTGAGCTTCAGACAGTTGTTTATTTTATTTTGATGTTGGCTGACTCAGACACTGACGTATGTTTACTGATCTCAATAACCTACCACTAGACACATTACAGTTAGTTTGCTTTCCTGACTTCTTGAATCTCTCATTTGCCTACAGGTTTTTCTCTTGTGTCTGGCTTTCTTGGTTTGGAATCAATTACTAACTTTAATCACGGTCTATGGAAGGAGAGAGAAGCTGAGTGTTATACATAGAGGTGTGCCTTTTGGTTTTGTATATAATATATATTTAAGTAACTTATCATGATGGTAACTTAGGAAGAAATCAAATAGCTCAGTACTTTAGTTGAACCACAGTGTTGCAAATAGTTTTAGGGTTGTTGTGATTCACCCAAGTACTATGCCAAATCGCTTTGGAAACAGAGGAGCAGCTGATTGATGAATTGACTTCTTTACTTAGTCTATATGATATGCCAAGAAGTGTAGTGGATGCTTATGTTACAAGATGAACAAGGGCCATCACTCTAACTGAAAGCAAACATTTATATTTAATTATAAGTGTGATTAAAATGTAGACTTCATCTGCTTGTTTTGGGGATTAAATGAACAGATGTAGTTAAGGGCTTAAAGCCATGCCTGGCAAATATTTTTTTTTGTATAAATGTTTGTTGTTAATTTTACAACAGCTTTAATTATGTTGTCATGCTATAGGGCTATGGAATTTCCTATGTATCAATATTACTTGTTCATTCACAGACTTCCATGAGGTTTCAACAAGAAACTTATACCACTGATTGCTTGTCTACATATTAAAAAACAAAAACAAAAAACAATACAAAACAGAAAAAGCTTAACACATTTTATGTCCAGACTATGAAAGGAAAAAGGTAAGAAAAAAGACAAAGAGTTTCATGTCACAAAAGCTGACATTTATTGCTGAGTGTCATTTAAGTACCAAGAGCATTCAAATGAATTAACTTTCTACAATTCCTGTCTCATTCATTTATTTGTGCTATAAAGATGAATACAAAATTTTGTTTGAAATACAGAAAAAAATTAGGCAGATTGCTAGGATCTGTCCAGGGAATATACAGGGTAGGAGGACATCGTGTCCTGTGCACATGACCAGGATAGTGCAGGGTACAGGATGCATCGATTTCCCAAAAGTTAAACTCCAAAGAGCAAGGTCATGAGAGAAGTGGGTATTCTAAGTTATCACAAATTTAATGATTACACAATTTTTGTAGTCCTTGGAAAATTGGTAAGCCATAAATATCCAATCTTAATGAAATAAATCATCCTATTTTATAATTTCATAAGATACAGGAAAAGAGTTCTAAAATCAGTTGAGGGCTGATCCTAGGTGATTTATCATTTCTAGCTGTGTGACTGTGAGTGAGTTATTCCTCATCTGTGGAGTAGTATGAAAAATACCAGCCTGGAACTATAAGAAGATTATGATAGATTTTATCTTTAAGTTCTCTAAGGGGTGTCTGGTAGACTATCCATGCTGGCTGTAGGCTTGGTCACGCCTGTGGGTATGTATGCGTAGCTAGGCTGTAGACATGGATGTTTGGATGATGATTTTAAAATGCAGATTATTTTACCTGACTCACAGAAACCTTGGAAATGCTGGTTCCTTTGCTTTGTCACAAACGCTTTATATATGATTCTTGATGTAGCTTGTCAGCAGAGTTATGTCCACTTTGTCCTCTGATGTGAGTCACAGAGAAAGCTTTTTTCAGTGTGTTTAGTGCGTACTTGGTAAATCCACACAGGACCACAATTTTGGTGACATTGGCAGATTTGGCATATTGGAAAACTTAGTTGTACACAAGGAACTCATCTAAGTCAGATATTAATATACTTCAGATTTCTGGAGGTCAGTCATCGATTACAATGACCATGGGGTGTTCCTACATCTCTATTTTATACACACCTACTTAATATCTTTATGACAGCAAGTTGTTGTGTGACATGCTTGAGGAGAAATTTGATATCAATTTGTCAAGCATGATTTAGAAATACTGAAGTCCTTTTGCCTAGGCTCTGATGGCACAGACCCAAGTGACACACAAGTGCTCCTGCTACAGGTTTCTCTTACCCAGCATTCCTCCTTGACTCACTAAGCAAGGTCATTCTTCTGTGAGTTATAGCCAAGGCTGTCTATTTCCTTAGAGGCTACTGGAACTCCCATCAAAATAATTTAATGATAAAAATGGATCTGCTCTAATTGAATTCAGTATGAACTAAGAGTCATCACCTTAGGGTAGGTTTAGCCCCAACACTTAATATTCTGCTCAGTGACTTGACTTCATGGCAGGGCTGTAGCTGTTGTCAGTGTTAGCTTAAAGCTTATGAAGATTTTTCCTACTTAAAAGAGAGAATGGAAGTTGAGGATGTGCCTGGAATTGAGATCAATGCAAATGTTCATGTTGACCACTTAAGAGCTTTGAAAGCCTGACATTTTAGCAGCAAGTAAAAATCAATTCAGCAGGTCACAGTAAAACTGATTTCAAAAAATAAATAAAAGAAAAGCAAATATTGCTTTTCTTTTGAAGGTTTTACTCTTTAAAGAACTCAACTACATCTTATACTATCCTCCTTAGAAAAGGATTTTAATGACTATCCAGAGGATTCCCAAGCCTCTGACACAGAAGTTACCTGCAAATTCATTTTTTTAAAATTGTGTTGGCTTCTCTAAGGGCAGAACTCCCCAACCCTCTTTTCTGTGAAGCCCTGAGCTCACCTTCCTATTGTTTGAGCCAGTGAAGCTAAGAGCCGCAGTTGAGCCTTCCATCTCATTTCACTGGGCCTCTGAAAGACAGTCTAATGTTGAAATGGGCCCATTATCTAGAGCTGTATAATTTGTGCCTGAAAATGACTTAGAAAATAAGATTTTATTGAAAAGTTATGCCAGTGATGCATTTGCAGTGCCACAAAGCAAAGCCTGCTTATTCCTACAAGCCAGATGAAATCACAGCCCTAGATTCCCCTCAGTGAGTGGGAAGGTGAGAGGAAGCAAGAGGCCATAACAATCAGACACAGCCGCTATTGCTCTTGGTTTGTACCAAGTGGGTTTCGCAGTCAGGAATTACAAGCATCATTGCAAAATATTCTAGGAATTAATATACACTTTTCTCTACCCTGAAATAGTTATTAACAACCGAGAAGCATATGCTGCAGCAAATGTTGTAGCGATGACAGTCTGTCAGAAGCTGGTGGAGACAAGATGTGGACATGCTGTCTGTATTCACAGAGCCCACCTGCGTCATCCTGCCTCTGTAACTACTTCCTTTCTCCAAAGTCACTGTAAACTGAAGACCTCTTGCCTTCCTCGGTATCGTTCCAGTCTCCCGACATTGCAACTTTGGCCCTACACAATTGAGAAGAAAATAGGATCCTCCAGTTGTACAAGCTCACTCCTGAATATGTGCTGAAGATACAGGTTTTGTAAAATTGTCATTTTTCTTTTCTTACTGACAATATGCTGCTTTATCTTTCCTGTGTTGAGAGGTCAAGCGAGATGAGACACGAAGAGCACCAAGAGGGAAATAAGACAACCAGGCCATCGGGTTGGTACTGGGGCTCGCTCACTTGCTCTGTTAAAGCAGGATCCAGGAGCACCAGGAGTCAGAGAAGGAGAACAGAGAGCAGAGAATGGAGTCCTGGGATCCTTGTCAAGATCTAGTCAGTGACGAGGGTGAGAATGTCTAACATGTCCACTCAAATGTTTTGAGGAGATATTCTTTGAAGGCCCAGGCTTTGCCTTTGTATGGTGGGTATACTCCCTGCTGTGCTGGAGGTCTGAGGTTCTTAGAAAAATTTAAAAGATTGAAGATCATTTTCTTCACTGTACAAGAAATACATTAATTGAATTCAACATGAGAGTCAGTTAAAAAAAATAATGACTCTTATTTTAATCTTAGTTTTAATATTTGGAATATATATCCATATACACAGGTGTAAAGTGACCATCAAAGATAAGATGGTTAAAAGTTGAACCTTATTTACGTTGACCAGCATAGCATGCATAAAGGAACATGGAGAAGTTGCTGCCCACAGCCACAGGCCATCTCAGCACTCTCCTGCCCACAGCCTGAGCCCATCTCAGCACTCCCCTGCTTTTACATTAGATTATTGTGGTAGCTCATGCTCTTCAAGTCTTTTTAATAACTATGCCTCTGGTCAATGGCAGCCTCCTGGCCATTTTGGATGCCTAGTGATCTATATTTGGGAGAAAGTCATTGGAAAGGGGGTAGTCTCAGGACCTGTAGACAATGGGCCCTGCAGAGTAACTTGTGGACTAGGCATACGTACACAGCCTACAGTTTAGAATGGTGGAATGCAAGTGATGATAGGGGTGAAGGACAGGGCCAGGCTAGTGAAGGACTCCAAGCAGGTACATTCACATGGATCCCATGCAGTTTTTATGCCGTGTGAAGGAAGAAACCAATGGACAGAAGCCAGAAGCACGTGGGATATTATCAACTCGAGGCACAAGGCAGGGTCTAAGTTCACCTGGGTCTATGGCTAGCAATGACTAAGGCACACACCTGTCATTTTTGTAACTGTTGACTGGGAACCATCTGGACATTAGAAGTGCCATGGTGCTCAGGCACACCAGAAAATGGCTCAGCCATTGAGGTTCCAGACCACGACCCCTGTGTTTTTTACTTACACTTTTTCTGTTTGCTTGATTTCTTACTGTGTAGCAAATTCCTGGCATATTATAATAAATTACAACTATTGACTTAGTTGACCAGTGCATTTAAATGACTATCACTTCTAGTTTACTTCAGACTTCCTAACTTTCAAGAATTTTCTTCTTCTCTTCAGGAGCTCCTTCCATGTTGCTCCTGTCCACGGGCGGCAACAATATATATAGTGTGTGTGTGTAAGTGCACGGGCGCGCGCGCACACACACACATACACACACACACACACACACACACACAGAGAGAGAGAGAGAGAGAGAGAGAGACAGAGACAGAGACAGAGACAGAGAGACAGAGAGAGAGATTTGGAAAAGGTTAATCTAACTAGCGTCTTGTTAATTGAGATGACAAAAGATGACACAGTAGATATTCTTATAGATTTTTATGGTAGAAAAGAATTGCCTCCCAGGCTCCAATGTGCTGAACTAAGAGGCTTCAAGATCATCCTGTACTTAACAACCAAAAGAAGTGAAGCACCTGGGTACCAAGAGCATTTCATGACAGAATCTCCATAAGACAGAATTGTCTCCAGGTGTCTTTTAACTTTTTAGTACTGTTTGGTCAGTATCAAGTGTCTTTGCAACCTGTCTGATTGAATGTGAAGCTTGAAGTTGCTCTTGGCCAAGTTTGAACCTATAAACACGGTTCTAGTGTTTTTGTTTGTTTTGGGTTTTTTTTTTTTGTGTTTTTACTACATGTATTGATGATAAGGCTGGAGACAACATAACACTGAGCACCCTTAGTAGACTAAAACAATATTTCACCCCTGTTCTGAAGAAACTCAGAACGTTGAGGGAGATCAGGGTGGGAGGATGCACACCTGTATCAGTATGGAAGATGCAAAAGGAGGATGTATCCTGGCCACTTGACATCAAGTCTGGCTTTTGAGTGATGCTCATACTGTATTCACCAAGAGGAAGAGACAGGAATAATGAAGACAACAAGGTTGGTGCCAAACAAGCTAATCTTTTGTGAATGACTTGAGCTCAGGAAGTGTCTAAGAGCAGGACAGGTGACAGTCATCCCAGACAGATGATTGGCATGCATGTGAATTATTGCTCTGGTCAACTGACTTCTGTTATCTTAGTCTTCCTTATGTCATCCGTTTAATGACAACAGTGAAACTCATAGGACAAAGTTCTTACAGGGATTAAATAGGATAAAGTAAATAAAATCCTCTTTTCAAGGATGCCTTTCCTTTCCAGAATAAGTTATTTTGTGGTCTGTAGGAGCCATTTATAGGATTGGGTTGGGATTATAGGAGCCATTTATAGGGTTGGTATCTGAGGCTGTCTTCAGTCACTTTACTCTGCCCAGTAACCAGGAGTGTATACACAGTTGGGATGAATTAATCATGTGGTCAGAGCCAAATACTTATTTAATTTTCTCTCCTCTTCCTCTATGAATGGAATTTATACTTCTAGATCTTGCTGGCATTAGAGGGAGACAGTGACATGAGGTAGTAGGGACGTGAGTGACTTATGGACACAGATAGGCCTGTGAAGTACGTTGTCCTTTCTTCACTCCTCTCTGTCATGTGACAGGTACTCTTCTGGTGGCTGGATATTCCATAAGCTTGAAGCCTGGAATGAAGATGAGACAGAATAGGGCAGTTATTGACCTATGGGGGAACACACCTCAACAAAGTGACAGGGCTGTTTGCAGCAGAACATAGCCTCATTTTCAGTAGTTGTTTAATTTTACTATATTCGTTTCCAGACAGAACTCAACAGATCAAACTTGTCCATTCATTGTGTTTATATCTGGACTTTGTGGTTTTGGAGTAAGCTCCATACAAAGATGATTTTTTTTCTTTTTGGCTCAGTCAAATTCTATGAATGTCAGAGTTTTACATAGCTACTTCCACTTATCAGAAGAATAAGTCATGATGAGATTGAACATCTCATTTTTTTTTTACTTCATTTATTTTTGGCAATATACTTTTTCTATATTTAAATCGTCTTGCCCAAGATGAATCTTTACCTGTGACCTATCACTGACCAAAAGCAAGCGTCCAAATTTTCATGTGCAATGTTTCTACCTTTAGTACACAAGAATAATTACTATTTTAGTATCTACACAATGCTTTTGAGGCAAAAAAATCTTAATTTTGAGTAAAATTTCCATATTAATAACAGAATATTTGGTTAATATAAATTTGTGTAATTAATAAATAAAGCACTATGGAAAAGAGAGATCAGTCCTTAGGTTTTAAAACATGAGACTCATGTAACACAGGCTGTTTGCAACTATGTAGCTGAGGCTGGCTTGGTATTTCTGACACTTCTGCCTTCCTGTTTCAAGTTTGGGATTATGGGTGTTTGCCCTAAATATACTTAGCTCAAAAAGAGCTTGTACAGCAGTGTTCCGTTGGCAAATAGTCATTTTACATAGTGGTGGGTGCATATGGATTCTGCAATCAGATGCATCATGCACTTTGACTGCATATTCACTTTTGTCGCCACTGCCCTTTCTCTTCCTGCTCTCTCCTGCTAGCCCACGTCCTTTATTCAGATGGCTTTGACTCTCAAGTCATATTCACCTCTGAATTTGTGTTCAGACATAAAATCTTGGCTCTACTTCTGAGAGCAAAACACAGCGCGTTATCTTTCTCAATTTGGATTATTTTTGATTAATAGGATCTCTATTTCATCAATTTTCTTGCCAACAACATAATTTCATTGTTTATGGCTGATAAAAACTCCATTTTGACTGGGCAGTGGTGGCACACACCTTCAATCTCAGCACTTGGGAGGCAGAGGCAGGTGGATTTCTGAGTTCGAGGCCAGCCTAGTCTACAGAGTGAGTTCCAGGCCAGCCAGGGCTACACGGAGAAACCCTGTTTCAAAAAACCAAAAAACTCCATTGTGTATCTATGCCTCCATTGTGTATCTATCTATGCCACATTTTCTTTGTCCAGTCATCTGGTAGCCACCATCTAGGCTGTCGATACCATCATTATTGGGAACAATGTGGCTGTAAACCTAGATGTTCAGAGCTCTCTTTATTGCATGCTGATTTAGATTCTCTGGGACATATTCTAAGCTCAGTTTTCTTTTTATATAAACAGATTGAATTGGCAAAAAGAATATACACAGAACAAAACATTTTGTCATTCACAAAAAGTAAAGAAGCAATTATTTTAAAGATTTATTTTACTTTAAAAATGTGTTCATGTGCATGTATGTGGTATGAGTGCATATATGTATGTATGTATGAGTGTGTGTATGTGGTGTGAGTGCATACGAGTGGTGTGGGTGTATGTATGTATATGTGTGTATGTGTGATGTGAGTGTATGTGTATTTGTGTATGAGTGTGGTATGAGTGTGTGTGTTAGTTTATGTATGTATGTATGTATGAATGTGTATGTATGTGTGTATTTGTGTATATTGCTAGTACGAGTGTATGTGTGTGAGTGTATCCATGTATCTTCATATGTATGTATGGGTGTGTATGCATGTGTGTCTGTGTGTGACTGTAGGTGCTCTTGAGGTCTAGAAGAGGGTGTCATATCCCCTGAAGTTGGAGTTACAGGTGAGGTGAGCTGCCTGATGTGGTTGGTGGGATGAACCTCTGCAGAAGCAACAAACAATTCTTAATGTTTGAGCCATCTTCTAAAATCACTTACATAGTTATATAGTAGCACCAAACTCAGGTATTTATTGTTGACTAAATCTGCCCTCAAGTCAATAGTAATAGCTGGACAATAAAGTATGCAAACTAGTGAGACTGAAGGCAGAGGAAAAGGGATGGGGAAGGTTTATTCGTGGCGGCACTGAGCCAAAGTGAGTGTACTCCTGAGGGACAGTGTAGTCCTCACAATGGTCTGAGTATTGGAGATGGAGTGGGGTTTGAAATTCATAGTCAGAAGTATTAAATGGGAAAAAGGATTAATGTCATTAAAAATAATGAAAGATGATCTAAGCTGGCCTCTGCATTGTCACTCTATTCAAATTATAGCTGAAGGACTGCGTTAATATAATTAGGGACAACTCCTAGTGGAAATTAGCAATCTCAGAATAATGTAAATGTTTTTTAATGACTGTAGAGATTTTGTGAGAGATACCCTCATTAGTGATGCTAATGGTTCAGAATAATACTTCCTGTTCCATTAAGTGAGATGCTGGGTTTGGCATGGTTTGTTTCATTTAAACCTCAGCCTAGGAGGAAGAAGAACGCTACACAGGTAAACATCACAGACATTCATTTTGACATGTGGATGGAAGCCCTGTGTGTAAGTCATTCGTAACTAACTCAGTTACAAAGTTTGCTTGAATGAGGCTCCTGCTGCCAGTTGGAACTTTCTGTGGTGATTCAATTGCCTCTGCTTGAGTGATCTGTCCTGGTGACCATTCATTACATGTGACGGCAGTGGTTGAAACACAGCTAGTGCAACTGAGCACTTGAACTATCCATTTTATAATTTTTATATGCATTCACCCAGTATTTCACAAATGTATACAGTGTGTTATGACTGTCCCCTTCCCTCTCCCATCTTTATATACTGAAGTAGAAGCTTCTAGTTCTTTGGAAAGTTACATCAAATGATGTTCTGCTGGGGCACACAGGTGAAAGGATGGCTTGCTTTTTTCACTTGCAAACAAGTGAAAAACAATTTCCTCATAGCAGACACAGGACAGGACACTTGATGAAGGGGTATAAATGTGACCCTACGGACAGTAGGGGACAGTCACTGAGTGGTGGTTAGTTAGCTCCACCTTGTTATTCTTCACTAAAGACACGCATGCATTAGTCTGCCTTACATAGCGTTGGTGAGCTCAACTTGTGATAATGAAGCCATTGAGAGAACTCACCCAAGAACTGCTCTCAAGGTCCCTGCAGCCCCACCTCAGGCTGGCTGGGGAGCCTGGTGGTTTCCTCAAGATTGAACTACAGTTGCAGGTTTGTGCCTGGTGTCTGCTTACTGAAAAGATTGGACTAGAGCTTCTGGTTTGTGTCTGGTGTCTACCTTCCCAGAGCTTCCTGCAGCTGCTAAGTCATATTTAGTGTTTGCTGTGTGTCTGAACTGCTGCCCAAGAAGATCAAGCTTACCCCCAAAGAACTATTGCTGAATGAGTCCACTCCACCCATATCCTAATAACTTTCTGCTGAGTGGCCAGCTAGAGGAGAGGTTATATCTTCATTAAAAGTAGGTTGCAAAAAAATGTATGCCTACAATTTACTCATTTTTAGTTTTCATTTTTGAAAGTCTTGTGCAGGTAAGTGTCGGAGATGCTGTGAGTTCGCAAGTGCCATAGCCATGTTACATATCAAAGACTACGTTTGACAGCTCCCCTCCTCCCAAGTCCCTGGCTCTCACTCTTTCTGTCTCCTCTTCCATGATGAGCAGTCCTTTATGAGTTTAACATGTGGTTAAATATTCAGTGTTGTGCAGTGTAGACTTTAGACACTGTGCTGTGAAGATGCTTGGTTAAGATTGCTGCAGATGCCCCCACATCAACTTTACAAACCAGTCGTGCTAGGAAGAAACTACAAAAATAATCATTCCTGTGAGTGAAAAGTAATGTGGACAATGTTTCCAAGAACATTCCATCTCTCAAACATGACCAAATAATTTCCACAGACACTGATTCAATTTTTGATTTTTAACTATTTAAATGTTCTCACTGTGTGCTGGAGAAAACTTCTCCTTCCTTGTTAGAATTTTGGCTTTGTTTTGCCGTATTAGAATTGCCTGCCCAACAACAATCTCCCTCCCTCTGTTCCTCCCCCCAATCTCATCTCAAGTTCTCACCTATTTCTGGCTTCTGACATTAGAAGGTAAGTGTCTCTTTATAAGTGTCATTCCTGTGTAGATTGTTGTCTGTAAGGAGATGAGGGCAGGTGAAAGATAAGACTACAGCCTGTATTGGTCAGTGGAAAAAGAAGGTGGGCTGAGAGTTTTAGAGTGGGAACAGGAAGAGACAGAGAGGGAGACCAAGACATAGGAACAAGGTGGAACTCATAGGAGAGGAAGACAAACTGGATCCATGTGTCTATGGCTACCATAGAAGAGCAATAGAATAATATAGGGCACTTTGTCCAGTCTAGGTGGGCAGCTTGTGTCAATATCAGTTGAGTTTTGAGTTCCTCATGTGGGCATTGTGGGGATTGAGGATTCACAGTTATAAATCTGACCGATAAGTTTTAAGCCTCTGGAGTTTTCTTTACATGGGTGGCTTGGGTTTAGAGCCAGTCTTGGCAGACTAAGCAAAAGAGACAGATGACTGGGAATGTGAGTGGTTCTGTGGTAAGCAAAGCTGGAGAACTGATCAACACTTGGCTTGGGGCCGGCTATGTGGTGGGGAGATCACCTTCGCACATGTGGATTGCTTTGTTTTTAATAATTATAAGCAACACCTCTGAGCTTGAATTGCAACCTTCACTCATTGCTCTAAGTGTTTAAGATGTTAACTGACCCATAAGAGACAGGGGTTCTTGATAAGTTGTAGGCTTCAGTGCATGCATGCTGCCCATAGGGCAAAGCTTTCCGTGTTAGCAGACATTTGGGGGCCTCACACTAAGTAAGGGGCCGTATGTTACCAGGAAAATGGGAAATTCCTCTCAGGGCTCTTAGTCTCATTAAAAAAGAATCTAAAAATGGACTGAGAAGGAAATACAAGAGCAATCTTATTAATTTAAAAGAAAAAAAAAGCCAGGCAGTCGTGTTACACGCCTTTAATCCTGGCACTTGGAAGTCAGAGGCAGGTAGATTTCTGAGTTCGAGGCCAGCCTGGTCGACAGAATGAGTTCCAGGACAGCCAAGGCTACACAACAAAGAAACCCTGTCTCGAAAAACCAAAATAAATAAATAAATAAATAAATAAATAAATAAATAATAAATAACAGGCAAACTGTAGCTTTAGCAGCTGCGTGAAGGAGGTCAGGAAGGAGAAGGACAGAGCCCCACCATTTTGAGTTAGACATAAAGGTTTGATAAACAGCCATGTCCAAAAGGGTGATAGCTTCAGAGAAAGAGTGAAAAAATGCAAAGGACTAGATAAAACATACATAGATACTGGCTAGCATTTGAAAGAGAGAGAGAGAAAATAAGAAGGAAAAGTCACGGTTTTCTGATACATTTCTTATAGAGCCCAAGAGCAGACTGAACAGAGGGCATCAGAAAGGCTGAAGCAGGGGGATGTCTCAAGTTTGAGGACAGTCTGGGCTACATAATAAAATGCTGCCTCAAATGATGTAAAAATACCAATAGTAAGTATAAAAATAAAATTGTGACTTATAAAGCTGGCAGTCAATGGTGCTCAGGGAGACCAGAACCATCAGCTTTGTTATTTTAGGTTCTTGAAGTCTGCAGATTGCTTCCTCAGAAGTGAAACTCTACAGGAAGCTGATGAGCTGCTCACATGTGTTGGAGGTGGACATTTTCAAATTTTAATTAATGTATTTTTTACACTCATATTTTACTCCCACCCTCATCCACCCTCCAACTGTTCCATATCACATACCTCCCCAACCCTTGTCTCCACATGGATGTCTCCACCCCCCCCACCCCCCGATCTGACCTCTAAACTCCCTGTGGAAGTCTCTTGAGGGTTAGGTATATCATCTCTTAATGAACACAGACCTGGAAGTCCTCTACTGTACGTTTGTTGTGGGCCTCATATCAGTGGTGTATGCTGTCCGTTTGGTGGTCCAGTGTTTAAGAGATCTCAGGGGTTCAGATTAATTGAGACTGCTGGTCCTCCTACAGGATTGCCCTTCTCCTCAGCTTCTTTCAGCCTTCCCTAATTCAACAACAGGGGTCAGCTGCTTCTGTTCATTGGTTGGGTGCAAATATCTGATTCTGACTCTTTGAGCTGTTTGTTGGGTCTTTCCAAGGGCAGTCATGATAGGTCCCTTTTTGTGAGCACTGGACCTTCTTTTCTTCAGCCTCCTTTCCATTTCCATCCTTGTAATTCTTTTGAACAGGAACAATAATGGGTCAGAGTTGTGACTGAGGGATGGCAACACCATCCCTCACTTGATGTCCTGTCTTCCTGCTGGAGGTGGGCTCTATAAGTTCCCTCTCCCTACTGTCAAGCTTTTCATGTAAGGTCCCTCCCTTTGAATCCTGAGAGTCTCTCACCTGCCAGGTCTCTGGTGCATTCTGAATTGTCCCCTCAACCTCCTATCTCCCGAGGATAACTGATAACTTCAAGTCTCTCAAGAAAGAAATTGAAGAAGATCTCAGAAAATGGAGAGATCTCCCATGCTCATGGATTGATGGAATTAACATAGTAAAAATGGGCATCCTACCAAAGGCAATCTATAGATTCAGTGCAATATCCATCAAAATCCCAACATAATTCTTCAAAGTCATGGAAGGAGGAATTCTCAAAATCATCCGGGAAAGGCAAAAAAAAAAAAAAAACAAAAAAAAAAAACCAGAATAACAAAAACAATTCTTAACAATAAAAGAACAGCTGCAGGAATCACCATCCCTGACCTCAAGCTTTACCACAGAGCTATAGTGATAAAAACTGCATGGTATTGGCACAGAAACAGACCCATTGATCAGTGGAATAGAATTGAAGACCCAGAAATAAAATCACACACTTATAGTCACTTGATCTTTGACAAAGAAACCAAAAATATACAATGGAAAAAAGAAAGCATCTTGAATAAATGCTGCTGCTCTAACTGGCTGTCTGTATGTAGAAGAATAAAAATAGACCCATATTTGTCACCTTGTACAAAGCTCAAGTCCTAGTGGATCAAGGACCTCAACATAAAACCAGATACACTGAATCTAATAGAAGAGAAAGTGGGAATGAGCCTTGAACTCATTGTCACAGAGGGAAATTTCCTAAACAGAACTCCAATGGCTCATGTTCTAGAGAAAGAATTGATAAATGGAACCTCATGAAACTGGAAAGCTTCTGTAAGGCAAGGGACATAGCCAATAAGACAAATCGGCAAGCTAAAGATTGGGAAAAAACTTCACTAACCTCACATCTGATAGAAGGCTAATATCCTAAATATATAAAGAACCCAAGAAGTTAATCACCACAAAACCAAACAAGCCAATCAAAAAATGGAGTATAGAACTAAACCGAGATTTCATAAGTGAGGAATCTCATATGGCTGAGAAGTACCTAAAGAAATCTTCAAAGTCCTTAGTGATCAGAGAAATGTAAATCAAAATGACCCTGAGATTCCACTTTATACCAATCAGAATGTCTAAGATCAAAACCTCAGATGACAACTCATGTTGGAGAGGATGTGGAGAAAGAGGAACACTCCTCCATTGCTGATGGGATTACAAATTGGTACAACCACTCTGGAAATCAATCTGGAGGTTCCTCAGAAAATTGGGAATAGATCTACCTGAAGACCCAGCTATATCACTTTTGGGAATATACCCAAAAGATGCCCCACCATGCCACAGGTTCATGTGTTCCATTATGTTCATAGCAGCCTTGTTTGTGATAGCCAGAAGCTGGAAACAACCTAGATGTCCTACGACAGAAGGATTGATACAGAAAATGTGGTTCATTTACACAATGGAATACTACTCAAATATTAAGAATGAGGACATCCTGAGTTTTACAGGCAAATGGATGGAACTAGAAAATATCATCCTGAATGAAGTAACTCAGACCCAAAAGGACATGCATGGTACGTACTCACTAATAAGTGGATATTAGCCAAAAAAAAAAAAAGTACAGAATATCCAACATATAGTACAGAGAACTCAGAAAATTCAACAAGCTGACGTGCCCAAGTGAGGATGCCTCAGCCGAACTTGGGAGAGAGAAGAAAGCAATCACAAGTGGGGAGGGAGGGAGGGATATGGGAGGGAAAGAGGATGGGTGGAGGCAATGTGGGGGAGAGGAGAACCTGATCTGGTATTGGGTGAGGGAAAATGACTGAAGCCCTGAGGGTCAACCGAGCTGGACTTTAAATCTGAAAGTCTGTCTGGTGACACTGATTTTCTTGTTTTGTTCTTTGGTAATTATTTAAGAATGTCTTTCTGTGAAACTTCAAACAGATCAGACTGAAGAGAGTCATGTATCACACTGGGTGTTTAGTTAGCAACATTTTACCCTGCTGCCTCTCTTCCTTGGAGCAGCTTGTCTTCCTTTGGTCCCTGTCTTCCCCAACTTCCTTTCTCTCCACGCCTCTTCCCATCTCAGCTACATTTTACAGGAAATCTCTATTGTACCATTTTATATATATTTTCTAAAATATTATGATTCAAAACCAAAGGTAATGCCTTTTTATATCTAAAACAATTACTTTAACATGAACTTATTGCTTTACCCTGGTCATCAAAAATATTTGTTAAGAATTTTTTTTATTATTTTCAATCACAGTCTTTGTATTTTACATTTTTTTCTAAAGGTCATATTAAAGACAGCTTTTGTTCTTCCTACCCCCTCTACTCTATTATAGACTGGGCAGAGTCACCACTAATTTAATGCCTCTTGTTCTCACATAGGATGTTTTCTATTTCCTGTGCATTCTGACACATATCCTGTGTTGGTTAAACTCAGGATTTAGGTTTTCTTTGAATTTATCAGTGCTCACAGTATATGACATACTGTGCAATCTATCACCTTAGGATTTTAATAATGTAGGAATGACCCATTTTTAGTAATGCTAAAGTTAATAAATAGGTTCTAATCACAACCCAAACTCAGATTCTTCATCATTCTTGTAATAATTTTTCTTAGCAACCATTGATAAATATTGCCGGAGTCAATATTTCATTAGGGGTTTAAAATGATAATTTTCCAGATTTGTTATTTATTTGCCATGTGCCATTGGAGACATGCTCAAGACCAATCTTCCAACATGAATTTGTTTATACACTATCCTTGATTCCGGGCACTCCTCGAAGACACAGCTTTATTTTATATAATTCCTGTGTCAGTTATCAACACAATCATTTCTTCTAAAGACGTTCAGAAACGTTCAGAGTGTGCTAGATCCTGATTCGGGTCAGTTCTCTAGCAATGGATTTGGAGAAGTCTCAGGGCAATGTGTGTAAAGGATAAAGGAAGCGAGGAAGGCAAGAACAGGAAGATAAAATGATATGCAGAGTCTTCCTGCTTTCTGCTGCGATCACATGGGCCCAAGTCTACTAAGTGCACTTGCACACACTATGTGGCCATTCTGGGGGAAGGCAATATATTTCCACAAAGCAAGAGGACACTTCTATCTTGTTGATCTATTAATCTTCAACATTTATACAGCAGGTGGCTGTGGGACCATGAAAGGCAGCCTGTTTTCTGGTCAAGCTAAGTTTAAACTCTGGAGACCCAGCAGGTTAATCTGCAAGGGATGGAAGGATGTTTGCCACGCGCTCCCAGACACTAGGCTCCTGACAGGAGGCCCCAGCTCCATAATTCTGTTGCCCTCAGTCAGGTAGGCTGTCTGGACTCCACTACCACAGTTACCTGGCAACAGCAAGGTAGCCCAACCCACTAAAAAGGAGCTGCTTGCCTCCCCACCTCCCTCTCTTGCTCCCTCTTTTACTCTCTTGCTCTTCCTCTCTCCATGGCTTCTCCTTCCCCACTCTGCCCGTCTACAAAAAACCCCTCTGCTCATCTGGACCCGCTGTGCTGGAGCAATAGAGCAGTCAGAGGTGTGTGTCTAACCTCCCACTGGGAAGCCTCCCTGCACTCCAGCCACAGCCACCAGCCAAACCAAGCAGCCCACCTAGCTAGCGACCTGAGGGAGCCAGACTAACCTGCCAGAGCTCTCTTCCTACCCTTTTCCCTTGGGCCCTTGGGTCAGAGTTCCCCCAAGGGTCCCCACCCTGTTCTCAGCTCTTCTGAGACATACAGTGGAGTCTGGAATGTCCAAAAGTGAGAACCTGTCGTCCCTGGCCTCCATGCGGCCCAGGGACCCCAGAACCAGCTGTTCTCCGATGGCCAACAGCATCTGTGATGCCTGAGAGTCAGAGCCAAACTGCAGCAGTTCCTCGGGGACCTCTGACTGCTCCTTTCCCCTGGCTTCTCACAGTCCAACGCCGGCACAGCAGTTCCATGGGGTTGCAGCGCAGTCAAACTCCCCGCATCTGCCTTGCCCAGTGGCCCTAGCCCCGAGCAGATGTGGGACCCATTTTTGACCCACAGGCTACTGCCTTTGTGGACTTTTGCATCTGCCAATACTTGTAAGAACTGGTTAGTTAGACAGAGCCTTGCTTGGACTGTGGCATTATAACTGAAGCTTGACTGGCCCAAAAGCATGTCTGGTTAGATAGAGATAGGCATGCTGCGATGCTTGGAACTCCACATCACAGTATTCCTTATCCTAGGGAGTAGAGGTGCTTGAACATCCTGCGGCTCACTGTCTTGGTGGCAGCTGGGACAAGTAGCATCTCTGCATGGTTTAGGAAGCAGATGAGACCCAGCAAATGTTAAGATACTACTGAGAAGTGCTTATTTATGTTTCTGTGTTAAATTGTCATTGTGACTTCACACAATTCATCCTCAAAAGGTTTCCTTTTGACCCTATAATATTCAGCAATGAAAACGCATTTGAGTAGCTTTGTAGATAGTAAACTCTGAGGTGCTGGGGACAAGGACAGATGCACATGTTTGAGACATTCCATTTTATTAGCAAGAATGGTCCACACTTCAGTCCTCATGGATCTGCAGTGTGGTTCAGCTACATTTCTAGTGATGGGGAAACAAGTGTTGTGAGCCAGTTTCTGGCACATCGAGAATGACCAATGCTGGTTTATTTCTACACTATCATGAACTCTTTCAGATAGTGATCAGCTCCTGTGAGAGGATAATGTGCAAGTTACCACAGAGGTCAGTGATGGGACTCCAGATGTTTGGGCAGATATCAGTGGAGTTTTCCTCCTCCTTTTTGTTTTTATTATTTTTACAATTGAGAAAGCCGCATAAGAATTTGACCATTTTTGAATTTTTTTTCTTCTGTGCAAGATATTTAATCATCTCTGTGTGTGTGTTCTCCCCTTTCATCATGAGTTTTGGGGATTTAACTAACTTTGTCAGAAATGGTAATAAGCACATTTCCTTGCTAGGCCATTTCATTTACCCCATCCATCCCCAAATATTTTTAAGTGCATGTAACATCTAATCACTGCTGATAAAATGTGGGTTATGGACTTCTTACATAGTGATTGTTAAAGTCTGAAGGCTCAATTTTCTGTGGTGAGAGAAAATAGCCATTCTGTGAATTTTTATTTTTATCCATCTAATATATGTTAAAATGTATTCAATAATGACTATGAGTCAATATATAGATATAGATATAGATATAGATATAGGTATAGATATTATTACCATGACCTAAAGCCAGAAAACAAAATAGAAATTATCAAGGAGGCATGCTATGTTTTTCTGAGGAGAAAAAAATTTTTTTAAACACATTGAAGATTAAAGTTAGTTTTACTTGCTATAAGCCCCTTTTCATAGAACTGAAGGCCAAGGCATAGAGATCTCTCTGTTCCCTATTAAAAAATCTTTGTGATATTTATCTGGTGGTTTCTATTATGCTTGAGAATAGAGGCCACTCAACTCCATGCTATGTACAGATATTAAACACACACCATAGAGAGAATAGAATCATACATGGTCTAAACCAATCACTGTCTTTGGTGACTATAAACATTCTACTACTCTTTCATATATTTCACTTCAAAGTTGGTTTATTTTACTTGATTATCTTAAGGAAAATTACTATAGGAGGTGGAGCTGATAACAAAAATTTGGTTCCCAAAGTGTCCCTTGATTATGTCAATAAAGACAGCAGAAGCTAATCGCTGGCAAAAGTAGAGAAGTAGAATTTCTGGGTCCCAGGAGGAAGAGGAGGGAAAGAGACAAAGTGATTTTTGGCCAGGCTTTGGAGAGAGGAACACAAACTATGTAAGGTCTGGGGCCAACTGGAACCAGTGTTGGCCTCCACCACCAGAAGAATTCTGATATAGGGTAGCTGATGAGATTCTGTGCCCAGCAGTTGTGTTATCTGGCTGGGTTTAAAATATTAAGTCTGTCTTGTGTTTTCCATCCGCAGTGATTCAGGTGGGCAGGAGAAAGGGCACAGCCATGGAGTGGTCATTAGAGGTCTGGTGGAGCTAGCCATGAGGGGTTGGAGGAGTGATCACAGCTCGCAGCAGTCAGAGGACCAGCTGGCTGTTGGTGGAGCTGTGTAGGGAGTGGGACAGTAGAAGCTTGTTCTCGGAGCCAAGCCAAGAACATGACTCCCTGAAGGCGATAGCGTGCAGTTTTAAAATTACACTCAACAAATTCCAGAATCATATAATTTTACCCTTAGTGTATATTCCTAACTGATAAAGACTTAAAATTAGTGATACTGTTATTTCTTCGTCTCACTTAGTACTTAGCTCACATTGAAAAATTTCCCCATATTCTCAAAGACATCTTTCTTACAATCACTGTCTGTTTTTAGGACTCCATGACTACCCCATACAGTACTAGGCAGGTGTCACTTTTTAATTTAGAGTAGATTATTTCTCAATTCTACCTCTATGAGACATTTATATGTGGACAAAAGTGGATCTATTATATTGTTGAATATTCCACATTCAGGTTTATTCTTGTAAAATTATCTAAATTTTCTTTTTATTTTCTTCCAACACTTGTTTTGCAAAATCAAAATGAGAAAGGTTAATCAGATTTATGCTGAATTTCAAAAGAGGTATTAGAGATATAATTCAGTATACTTTCGTCCTTTCCCTTTCCTACTCCTCTCCTCCTCCCCTCCCCTCTCTTCTCTTTTCTTCTCCCCTCTCTTCCCCTCCCCTCCTTCCCTCCTCTCCTCTCCTCTCTTTCCCATCTCTTCTCACCTCTCCCCTCCCTTCCTCTCCTCCCTTTCCTTTTCCATCTCTCCTCTCCCCTCTCCTCTTCTCCTCCTCTCCATTTCCCATCCCTCCTCTCCTCTTTTCTCCTCTCCCCTCGCTTCCTGTTTCCCCACTCCCCTCCTCTCCTCTTTTGATGTATTGCCAATCTCTTTGTCTCTTTTAGTGATATTACAATTTTCATCAGCATTTTTCATTTACATTTTTTCATCAGCTCCAATATCTGATAATCATTGTTCTTGTTTTTCCCAATGTCCTTATGCTGGGGATCAAACTCAATGTCATGTTCCTGTAAGGCAAACACTTATTGAACGCTAACCTTAAAGCTTTACTTTTGGAATTTTGTTATTTCTTCTGTGTTAATTTCTTCCTCCCCATCCTCTTCCTTCACTTCCATCTACTTCTGCCTTCTCTTTTCTCTAATCACTGTTGTTGCATCAGAGAACAAATCCATGTAGAAAGTTACTAGATATTATCAAGTCTAGTAGATTTGTACTATTTTATGTTCAAGGATATTTAAAATAGTCTCTGTTATCTGTGAGCTACTGAATTGGGTTCACAGGGATGTAGGGCTCGGATGACTTCACAGTCATCCAGATGCAGGAACACTGTTCTCCAAGCAATCTTAAGTCAACCATTATTCACTTGTTACATACTTTGTATTATGCTAGATACTCTCAAAGTGGATATAGTGTACTCTCCTCTGCATGAGCCTAGAGTTAGGTAGTGGAGAAATGCCTATAAGTAAATAATAATGCTCTCATTGCTAGTAAATAAAGGTGAACCAATGGTTCTAAGAAAGGCTGAAAGAGTGCATGAATGCAGATGTGTGGCAACTGGACCCAGCACAGTGTGATGGCTTCTTGCTAACCAAAAAGCTGAAGAACACCTTTAGCACGTACTCTACACAGCTGATTCCATTGAGTCTGCTGCCTTGAGAAGCAACAGCTCATATATTCGAGCCAGACTTTGACCCATTTCTATTTGTTTCTTTGTTTTTTCTTTTGCCACAGCTATGTATATTCAAGTTGGGGTTAGGGAAGATATCTATGGAGATTATTTGTCATAGGATTTTCTCTCTTTAATTACATTAGTGCAGAGGAGGCCTGTCATTGGACAGGGAAAAGGTAGACAGAGCAAAGAGTTGCAGAGACAGGGAGCTAGAGGAGAGAGAGAGAGGAAGATGGCAGTGGCCGTGAATCAGTATGGCTCTGACCAGACACAGGTTGTTATAATATCATAAAAGTTAGAATATTGGGATAATTTGTCTAATCTAGGTGGGCAGCTTTTATCATTATCAGTTGCCTTTGAAATTATTGTATTGGCATCTTGTAAATTGTGTGTGATTTGATTGATACACAAATCTGATTGGTTAACCACAAGCTTTAAGAGTCTTGATATTACCAAGTTACTGGGTATTGTGATACGCAACCGCGAGGTTGGCATTTAGTTACTAGAATATGGGATCACAGACTACATGGGTTTATGGCTGAGGAAGAACTAGCAGCTCTAGGGACAAGCGAACAGGAGCTGGGAACACAGAGATCAGGTGCAGTGGGGCTTAACTGGAAAGAGTAGCTCAGTGAGAACAGGCTGGTATATTTCCTACAACAATTATTAAAGTTACCTTTTATTTATTTTTTGTGTGTAGGTGTGTGTGGAGGTTAGAGGACAACATGAAGAAAGTAAATGCTCTTTTAACCTTGCTGGCAGACATTTCTACCTGCTGATTCATCTACTTAGACCTTATGGAGAGTTTGAATCCAGAATAATAGTGTATAAAGTTTTAACAAACATTTTCCACATGAAGCTATCATGATCATAGAAACCATTCAGTGATCTACTTGACATATTAATGTTTATGTAGCTGACAGGAGAGAAGATAAAAGTCAATAAAAATGGAATTGTTTATTAAAAAGGTCTATGGTTACAAGAACAGTACACAGAACTATTATCTTACTGTGCCCTCCACATGATATATACCATTATATATAGTATATATACAGATTGTATATAACATACTTAAGGGTTTGACACAGAGTCCACAGTACCTTCAGTTACATATGCAAAACATTGGCTGTCATGAAGTGTCTCATGATAAGGAGAGCTATTTTCTTATGGTTCAGTGGGCATTGTAGAAAAATACAGTCTCTGCAGTGATTTAAGACTGTGAGGTTACCATACCACCAGAGAAAGAGTACTGCTTTCTCAGTACTGTTGTTGGAAAATAATGTCCTTGATAGAAATGTTGTTTGCTTGCTACAAAATAACAAGTGTGGGATACAGAAATACAGATACAGTGAAAACCTGCTTTACTTTAAATAGGTTCATGATGCAAAATACATATTTTGTGCATATTGAGTAAAAACACCCCACATTTCTGACTTCTGTGAGAATGTAACATCAGAAATTCTATATGTGGATATTCAGGCAATGATTTGGAAATGTCAATTAATTAGAATTTGCCATGTTGTGACATTTTTATTTCACTGGGTTTGTTTTAGAAGGATTTAGTTAGGAAGTTGATCCTGAAAGTTCTTTGGGTAATCTAAATGAGAACATCAGTAATAAATGAAGAAAATGTATCAAGTTACCAAATGTGAAAAACATATTCTTTTAAAAATATCATTCTACATTTGTTTCTCAGATGCATGATTTGTTCCTGCAAGTGACACCATGCTTCAGGAAGCTCATTTTTTGCTTCTTTTTGGTGGACTTCAGCCTCTCCTACTCCCCTGGAGGCACATGAGAAAGGCCACGTGGTTTGATTATTCATAGGCTTGAATAGTCACTCTCTTAGTATTTACTCTAACAGTCTGTTGACTAAAATCATCTTTTTATATTGACTTTCCTTTACTTAAGAGCTATCTGGGACAAAATTCTCTCTAAACAGAATGTGAATAACTGGCAGACAGTTATACTGTACCCTGAAAACCCTTCTAGGATATTCAGGATAGACTCCCCGAACTGTCATTTACCTATGCTCAGTATTTTCATTTTGTTTGTTATTAAAGATGCAAATATAATTAATTGGATTAGATCATATAAAGGCAAAGCAATAGAATCTACCTTTTGTCCCTATATGAGCATTGCCTATGTAGCCAGCACCTTCAGGTTCTTTATGAAAAACGAGGCTGCCTTCAGTATCATTTCTGAATTCTTCATAAGTGTGATCTCCACCCTGATGTGTCCTTGTGCTCTGTGTCCTATCACACACTCAGGAAGTAGGATGATCTCACTTAGCTACTCCATGAATTATCTCTTAGGTTTAATCTAACCCCTCAAATTAGTCAATTGGGAAAATTCCATAGAATCCAGCATACAGACTTGGGCTAGACTAGCTGAGCCACTGTGGCAATGCTCTGTTTCCACAATTCAAGAACATCATTGAACATCATTGAACCTAACGGATGCTCTTTCCTACATAAGCTGGGAAGCGTTTGTAAGTGGCATATGATAAGTAACAGTATCTAAAACCTCGGGATTTTTTGAATAATTTGCTTCATTACTTCTTCCACCAGCTTTGTTGTCCTTATAATTATTTGCAAGTAGAAGAAAGCCTTGTGCGTAATTCTACTTCTGTCTTGACAGCAGGTACAGAAATGGGGCATCCCGTCTCATGCTCTTTGTACTTTTCTGTTAGCAACTGTGGCTTTGTGCTACTGCTGTTTTCAGTGATCATTATTTTTGTGATGTTAAACTATCTTTTGACATTAAACATGGACTGTATTTGCTGTTAGGCAACATGTTACTCCATGGGAAACAATAATTCAGTTTGAACTCACTCTCTATTTAACTTCCACTAATGTAAATTTTCTACCTTACTATATGGGCACATGTAGAATGGCCTATTGAAAAATCTTGCTACTTTTTTTATTCAGTCATACAACAGTTTTTGAGAATTCTTTTATATATTTCCCCTATCATGGACACCAATAACTGAAGTATTTTTTCATATTTCCTGCTGATTTGGTATTGAAGCAGTGATCTAATGGGAAATTTGGAAAACACTAGACACAGAGTCTTGAAAGCATGTTTCCTTCTTGGGTTTATATTTGATTTTGAGCAGGCTATAGAGACCAACTCGGCAATGAATGGCTGACACTCAGAGCTATTAAATAAAAAAATCAAGTCCCAACATATTAAAAAATTTAAGAATACATCTGACAGAAATTACCTTTGCTTACAAAATTTCATTACATACAATCTGCATATTTTTATTGGACCAAGAACTGTCCTCTCCATTTACAAAATCCAAAGAGAAACCTGATGGGTAACTCCTATTCTCCCCCCAGACTCCTGAGAGGGCATCATCTGTAGTCCTCCTGTGTGTTCAAAGCTTTTCTCGGGACCCCAGGCTCCATTCATTCTGTGTTCTGTCTGCTGCCGCTTTCTCAAGCTAAATCAAAGAAAAGCACACTGCATGAGCAGCTTTCACCAGGAACTGGAAGGAAGCATCAAAGCCAAGAGCAGTGTTACTGAGAACCACTTGGAGAGAGAGTGCAGGGTTGACTGACCGCTTGTGATTTTCCCACCTGTGAACAAAAGAGAAGTCTCCAATGAAGCCACTTGTCAAAGAAATGTTCTCGGGGATGATGGGCGGCAGGATTGGTCCTCTGTCCCATGGCATTGTTCTGCTATGGAATAAGGCATTGTCTGAGTTCTCTGCCTTCACAAGGAAGTAGAAGTCTATCTGGAAAAATGTATTGAAAAGCTAAACAACTTCTAACAAATAAACCTAACAATGAAAACTGCTGATTTTTTACTAGTGGTGTACAGGTAGGAAGTATCTTAAGGGAAATGGATGGGAATAAAATCATTGTTGTAGAGGTTAAATGGTTGAAGAACTGGAAAAAGATAATTAGTATAAGTGTGATGAGACATGAATTCATAATATTCCACAAATAATAAAATTTAATGAAACATTTTATTTACTATACTCATGGTGTTTGACTATTTCAGCAGAGCAAGCTTAAATTCTATCTTTCCAGAGCTGACAAAAAAGGAGCAATCTTGCATCTATGATTCTTACACTTAGGAGTTCTTTCATGAGACCGGATAATCACATGCAGTTGAACGAATTTAACTAACTGGTTTGAGTTGATTAGTCGGAAGTGGTTTGAAAAGTCATATGCCAGTAAATTAAGAGCCATTTCAGACAGTAACTTCAGGAATGGCTCTTGAAGCTAGAAGTATTCTGAAATATCAGACTGATTGATGTGACTATGACTACTTCCTAGATGCCAAGAATGATAATCAACCCTTAATACATACTATCTCTTGTGATCCTTATAATATTCCTATGGGGAATCTAGCATGGTCTTCCTGTTGCAGATAAGAAAAAGGACTACTTAAGAGTTAGTGAAAAAAGAGCTCATGAATCTTAGGAAACATCAAGAGTAACACATGGGGTCTGCAGGGATGAAAGGCAAGGGAGAAATGTAATTACATTATCACCTAAAAACAAAAAGCATAAAGAAAATAAAAAGTGAATGTGATTACAGTACTGAGTTGACTGACGATTTGTAGGTCTGGATGCTCCCTGGATTTTGTCTCTCAAAACATTGACTTAGTTTCCTTTCTTGTTGCTGTGATGAAATAACTCAGACAAAAGTTGAATTAAGAAAGAAAAGCTTACAAGTCTATATTACAGTTTGCTGTTGCAGACAAGTCATGGTGGTAGAAGCTTGAAGTATCTAGCCATTGCACATGTGCAGTTGAGAGTGGAAGGACATGAATGTGCATGTGCCTGCCTACTACTCATCAGTCTTTCTACTCTTACACAGTCCAGGATGCCCTACTAGAATATGGCGTTATACCCAATAGGCTGGGTTTTCCCACATCAGTTACTACAATTTTGAGAGTTTCCCACAGAAATGCATATAGGACAACCTGATCTGGACAATCCTTCATTAAGGCTACCTTTTTTAAGCCATTCTAGATTATATTGAGTTGACAAAGATCATCACAGAGACTGAATCTGGGTTAAAATCTTAAGAATAAAAAACTACCCACATCTTAGAATGTTTTGTCAAGTTTTCTTTGTGGTTAGATGAGTGTAGTGACATCATGGGGATCATTTTTGTTTTTGTTGTTGTTGTTGTTGTTGTTGTTAGAGACAAAGAGTTTAAATATATTCCCCACATATTTCAGAGCAAAAGAATAATTTTCTTGATAAGCCATATATGTAAACATCCATGTATACAGAATATTAGTCTTCATTTATTTGTAAATTTGTATCACTGATGCAATAGTAACAGTCATTAGAATATTGGATCATTTTGAGTAACTTCATCTTGTACAAAATGCATTGATTGTACAATACATGGCCATATATGAGTCATAGTAAGAAAATTAAGTTCGATGACAGATCTCCCTAGAGTGGCATGGGCTGAAATAAGTAAATATGCTCAATTTCCATGATGGTCTTGTGAAGTCAGTGTTAATGATGCTGAGTAAAGTTTACTAATTAGATACGTTATCTTAACACCAAGTAAATAAGGTGAAGGTCAAGCAGCAACCAGCAGCAATGGGCATTAAGATGGCATCTGTTTCACTTGATCAGGCTTTTCAACTTCTAAAGCACTTGGTTTCACTGTCGAAACCTCAGTTGGGTTTTATAGGGCTAAGTTAGATAAAATGATGAAATGTCACTTTATTCAAGTTTAGGAATTGCCCAAAATTGCTTTTTTTGTAGATACTATAAGTTAAAACATGAGTAGAAAAATCAAAACCTGACTTGTGGCTGACCTTATTCAAATGACTCAACAGTCTCTGTGTTTGAGTTAAAAGGAACCTCTCTGGCACAATAGAATGAAATTGACAACTAAAAAGATACTGTATTGGATGGGGAAATGGCCCAGTGGCTTGACACCAGTATAGGTACTAAGTTTGGATCTCTAGCACACTACAGAAAGCTGGGCATGATGGGATGCATCTGTGGTTTTTACTTCTGTTTTGCTATAGAGGTGTAGGCTGTGAGTACTAAGTCAGTACCCTGTGAGAATCGCTGATGAGCCTAGCTGGTCAACACAGCAAACTCTGGGTAAATTGAGAGATCCTGTCCTCAAAGGGTCTTGGAGCTTATGTGAGCAACATCACCATCAGGTCTGGAATATATTGTTTTTCAATAGTTATTCACAATTTGGCTTTTCCAACATTGTTTCTTTCCTCTTCTGCAATGTCATCTATTGGCTGAGGGAGAGTCAATTTTCTTCAGAGATATTGTCCCATACTACATTAGATAGTCCCACATCCCTGCATGTCATTGCAGCATTGAGTAGACTCAGTGGGTTTCGAAAAAGAGCACCTATTGTTGGGATGAAAAAATGGAAGTAGTGTGAGCTAAGAGAGGTACTGAAAGTGGAGAATGGAAGCAGGGTTTGATAAATACTTGAAATTCAGATTGGAAATTCTTAAACAATGCAAAGAAAAGTTCGAGAGTGTGGTGGTTTGAATAAGAATGTCTCCCATAGGCTCATAGATTTGAATGCTTGGTTACCAGGGAGTGGCACTATTTGAAAGGATAGGAAGTGTGGCCTTGGTGGAGTAGTTGTGGTCTTGTTGGAGGAGTGTGTCACTTGGCATTATGTTTGATATTTCAAGTGGATTTGGATGTAGAACTCTCAGCCAATTCTCCATCACAGTGTTAGCCTTCATGTTTCCATGCTGTCTGCCATGATGATAAGGGACTAAGTCTCCTTTATAAAATTTGTCATGGTCATTATGTTTCTTCATAGCACTAGTACATGACAAAGACAGAGTAATAGAGGAAAACATTAAACACCAACCTTGGGCCTCTAGATGTATATGTGCACATGCATACATGAGCACACACACACACACACACACACACACACACACACACACATACACACACATACACAGTGATATAAGCTAAAATGGATAACATCTTGTACAATATGAGGAAAAGTATTAAGGGTCAGCAAATGCTTGCTATGTTTCTGTTGTTAGTAGAATCTAGTTACCTTGACTTATCTCTTAACCTGCTCTTGAAAATTCAGAACCTCACATGAATGGCTTAATTGAAAATTACTCAATGTGAAGACATTATTACCAATTTTACTCTCAAAAATGAACATTTATTTAAAAAGAAGCATAAAATATATGATGTTATATGTGACCTGAGGTATGTTAATTTTTAGATCTTTTCACTTGGATGTCTGAGAAAGTCAGACTTTCCACATCTTATTAATGTCTTTTCATTTTGTGGTTTGTTGATTTGTTTTTGTTTTTCAAGACAAGGTCTCTGTGTATAGTCTGGCTGTTCTGGAACTGGTCTACAACGAGGCTGGCCTTGAACTCAGGGATCAGCCTTCTTCTATCTTCAGAGTGCTGGGATTAAAAAGTATGTGCCACCACACCCATTTCTCTCTTTTTTTTTAAAGGACATTTGTTGTACATAAATAAATAAATAATAAATAAATAAATAAGAAGGGAACTCACCCAGATTTCTAGACATTTTTACCATTTATGCTTAAATATTATTTGTTTAATTTATGAAACTATATATCCTCTCTCTCTTTCTCTCTTTCTCTCTGACTCTCTTTCTACCTACCTACCTCTCTTCTCTTAATCTACATCTTCCCTCAGTGATTTGAGATGATTAGATTACTGAAGATCTGACTTGCCCTTTCTCTTAAATTTACCAATATACATCCCCTAAAAATAAAGCATTTTATTTTTTAAAAGCATATCATTTTTTGTGGTCTGGGAATTATATGCACACATTCAATGCATGTTGCTCACATTCAATCTTTTCAAAGGAGGAGACTAAGGTTGCATGTGGATGCACAGGCTCTTCTCAATCACACTCCATGCTTTTGTAATGGTGACCTTCCATGCTGGAATTTGGATTAATCAAGTGCTATGTCAAGAGCTTTCCTTCAAAATTCAGTGTTACCCTTTCCTCAGCTATATTTGATATCACTCTTTGTCTGAGGCATCAAAATAAAATGATGAACAATGCCTTTGGCCTGTCTCTATGTGATGAGGGTATTCGCAGGGTAAGCCACAGAACAGCCATGCTAACAGATAAGCAGGTATATCAAACACACACATTTTCAATCTAAACATAACTTTCAAAAGCCAAGTGGCTAGTTACTACTTAGTCCAGGTTAGGGAAAGAACTTTTTAAGAAGTGTGTCCTGATGGAAACATCACATGCTTTGTAGGTTGTAGGTGTCATTTATGCTGATTACAGAATGGCATGGATTTCAAAGAAGAAAAATACCTCAAAATTTTCTGAATTCTGTCACTCTTCAATGTCAAGAAGATTTAGGACTTCCAGCATCAGTGGTGTCCACCAAAGTGAGCCTGCTATGTCCAACTTACCTGAATATGAAGGTACCCTGATTTGGGAGCTAGCTGTTCCATCCCCTCCTTCACTGTATGCTCGAACTTCAATAATGTAGACTCCAGCCTCAGGGAGAGGCACTACTGCTTGAGGTTTCTGTGTCTCAATAACTTGACCTTTGCTGTGACCCTCTTGCCTATAAAAAACCTGTGAGCAGTAACAGAGGCTTGAGTTATTTGTTATTCAGGTGGGCATTCTAAACATTTCTTTACTGCCTACTATACATTACACTTTGAGCTAGGTCCTAGACTCCACTGCTTTGACACATGAACAAATGTGCTGCAAGTATAACACACTGAGCCAGAAGTGTATATAGAGACAAAGATAACTCAGGAAGAGAGTGTTGTCTGTCGAGTTTCAAGAGAAGAAGATGAGGTGCCTAAGATCAGTGTTTGAAGATAAGTTGAAAGCAGACATGGTGGTCCACACCAGTAATCCTAGTATTTGAGAGAGCCTGACAGAAAGATTGTCCTTAGTTCAAGGCCATCCTGATCTACAGTGACTCAGTCAGAAAACAATAACAAAAAAAAAAAATCTACAAATGAATACAGAATTTACCAGATGAAGATTTCCAGATATAAGAGATGATTAAAAATAAAGAAAAATCCTCTTTAAAAAAAGCCATGATATTCACGAAATGGATAGAACATGTGAAAAACAGAACTAGATTAGAGAAACAGGTAGTAAGAAATCATGAATAAAAAATCAAAGCCTTCTCATTGAAACCTAGCACAGGAACTGAAGCTCTCTGTGCTCATGGTGGCCCTTCTAAAATCAGTGGCACAATTAGCACTGTAACTGGGGGCAATGTGTACTGGAAGACAACATGAGCTTGGAGACACAGCAATGCAGAGGGTGATGTAGAAGCTCCTCAAATGGAAAACCATAAGGAGAAAGCTGTTAAACATTTAAAATAAAATGGTCAATCTAGTAAATGACAATCAGAGTCAAAATTTTACTCATTTATTTATTTTTTTAAATTTTAGCAGAGGTTTTTATACTGATCAAATTGTGTTTGGATGACAGGGGTTCAGAGTTCACTTAATGTTGACATGTGTCCATAATTGCACAATTCAACACACTTGGATAGAGGACAGAGACACAAGTCTGGACACAATATTGTCCTGTTGTTCACAAAACTCAAACTGCAGAGGCATTGTCGTCCTTCATAAAGGCTGTGGCTAACCAGGATGGGAAATTCCTTAGGAAATTCGTTGGTCCTACTATCTACTTACTATGCTTTTGCCTCCAATAATTATCTATTATGATGGGAGGGATATAATTGCCAAACAGCAGCACTTAAGACACACTAAATGCATTTTTATTCATTCTCATTGGTTTTGTGCATTTTCATAATTATTGATGCTGTGAGTGCCTTGCCTAATGGGAATAGCAGTAACTTGGTCATTATGCAAATGTGGATTAAAAACAATTTTTCTATGAAACTAAACCAAGCCAATCTGCCAACCTACCTGACTGGGTAAATTACTGACCTTTCCCACCCCAAATCCACTCTTTGTTTGTAGAAATAATACCTACTATTTCATAATTTTCTCAGGAGAGCAAAAAAGACAAAAGCACGTGACAAAAATCAAGGAAGGGATCTGGCACACACAACATAATAAGAAAAAGTCACCTTATCACCACCATTGTTGACTGCTGGTGGAACATTGTTTAAATGTCATATTCTTGAAGCAAGATAAATCACACACATATGTACACACGCAAACACATACACACAAGTTCATATAGAAAACAAATTTTGAGCTTGGACTAACTTGCATGGAACAAAATAAATGCTAGAAAAATCAGAATTTTGGGTAGGATGAAATGTGCAGGTTTGTGTGCATATGAGTGCAGAAGCAAGAGGTCAACCTGAGATGCTATTTTCCAAGAGCTGTCTGTCCACCTACTATCTTTTTTGAGGTGTAGTACTTCACTGTTACCACAGGCTCACATATGCAGATGTGCTGGCTGACCACCAAGGCTCAGGGATCTTGTAGCCACCTCCTCAGTTGTTTGGCTTTTTCTGTGGCTCTCCGAATCTAACTGAGGTCCCCATGATTGTGTGACACGTTATTGACTGAGTTATCTCTCAGCACCCAAAGCAGCATTTTGTGATTGTTTTTTGTTTTGAAGTAGGGTCTCACTATTTAGCCTTTGCTGGTCTGGACAATTATATAAACCAAGGTGGCCTTGAACTCGCAGAGATGTGCATGCCTCTTCTTTCTCCAGGTTCTGGAATTCATGCACATGCTACTGCACCCAGCCCCAAAGCAGTATTTTATATGTTGATGTGTGAAGTGACATGATCTTCTCTTTGCTTTGGGTAACACATATTCTATCCATTCTTGGATGGGAATTTATATCTGAGTCTAGGAAATGACCGTGTATATTATGCTCTAATGTTATATGCACCTAAAGGCTTTCTGCAAAAAGATGCCGTAGCTTCAATAGAGATGTAAAATGAAGTGAGCTTTTCTACATCCTCACCTGATGCAGCACTGTGCTTGAATATACATCAGAGAGGAGGTACCTAGCTTTCTCACCCACTCTAATATTAGTCATTGACAAAACACAGTACAAGCAAAGATGGTGTGTGCTATAGTGGGGGACGTTTGATGACATAGCAACA